>PVIU01019205.1:0-36965 GCA_004026605.1 Ondatra zibethicus | reverse complement strand
GTGTGCCTGAACTAATGGGAGCGCACCAATCCACCTGGACTGGGACTGAATGAGCATATGATCAAACCAGACTCTCTGAATGTGGCGGCGAAAGTCGGCAGATGGAGAACCCACAAACAATGACACCAGGACCTAGCTCTTCTGCATGTATTATCTTTTTGAGAACCGAGTCTTTTTGAATGCACTCCTTCCTAGGCCAGGAGGGATGGGGGTGGGCCTTGGACTTCCAACAGGGCAGGGCACCATGCCCTCTTTCAAGGAAGAAGGGGGAGGGAGGAGGGGTGGGGGGGTAGTGGGAGGGGACCGGAAGAAGGGGAAGAAAGGTAAAAATTTTATTTCTTTATTTATGTTCTTGAATGGAAAAAATAAAATAAAAAAATAAAAATTAAAAAAAAAAAGAAAATGGAAGCATAGGGGTTGGGGATTTAGCTCAGTGGTAGAGCGCTTGCCTAGCAAGCGCAAGGCCCTGGGTTCGATCCTCAGCTTCAGAAAAAAAAAAGAAAATGGAAGCATAAATAATCATTGCATTAAGGTATCTATTACTGTAGATATCAAGGCTAAAAATTATTCTTTGTTTAAACATGTATATTAGAGAGTTTTATTTTATTTTTTTAAAAAATCCCCTTAAACTATCAAAGTTTGAGGGGAAATTTCATAGAACAGTTGTGAATGACTACAGATAGTCTTATAAATTTCCATTTTATAATCAAAGAAATAGGATGAGAAATGTTCAATGGATTACACGTCACACATATAGTCAGCAGTTGAACTGGGAATGAAAGGCGAATTTATCTACTGTGAAGCTTAAACTTTCCCCCTAAAGTGGACTCTAGCCATAAGCAAAAGACATTGAGCCTATAGTTCAGGAGCCTAGAGAAGCCAAATAATAAGGTGAACCCAAAGTAAAACATGTATAGATCCTCCTGGAAATTGTAAGCACACAAGATCGCCAGGCAAAAGTTGGGAGCGTGGGGGGGGGGGTTGGGGCCGGTGGAAGGGGAGGGGGAGAGAGAAAGTAGAAGGGAAGGATTGGGCAGAGCTTGGGATAGTGGGAGGGTTGAAATGGAGGAATGGCAGATATAGGAGCAGGAAAGAAGATATCTTAAATAAGGGAGCCATTTTAGTGTTGGCAAGAGACTTGTCTCTAGAGGGGATCCCAGGTGTCCACGGGGATGTCTCCAGCTAGGTCCTTGGGCAGCAGAGGAGAGGATGCCTGAACTGGCCTTGTACCATAGTCACACTGATGAATATCTCGAATATCACCATAGTACCTTCGTCCGGGAATGGATGGAGATAGAGACAGAGGCCCACATCCACATCAGAGCAATGGACTGAGCTCCCAAGTTCCAGTTGAAGAACAGGAGGGATAAGATGAGCAAGGAAGTCAGGACCGTGAGGGGTTGGTCCACCCACTGAGATAGTGTGCCTGATCTAATGCGGGCTCACCAAATCCAGCTAGACTGGGACTGACCGAGCATGTGATCAAACTGAACTCTCTGAATGTGCCTGACAATGGGGACAGACTGAGAAGCCAATGATAATGGCACTGGGACTTGTTTCTACTGCATATACTGGCTTTTTGGGATCCTAGTCTGTTTGGATGCACACCTTTATAGGCCTGGATGGAGGGGGGGGCACGGACTTCCCACAGGGCAGGATACCCTGCCGTCTCTTAAGACTGGAGGGGGAGGGAGGAGGGGGGAGCAGGAGGGGAAAGGGAGGAGGGGAGGAAGTGGACATTTTGAATGGAAAAATAAAATTAAAATAATTCACTACTTCAATAGTTAATTAATTTTTTTTAAATGGGAAAGGGCATTGATTTAAATGCTCTGCATAAACAAACCATACTGCTCCAAATTGGCATGGGTTATTTAATTAAAATCTTGGTACCAGATGAGAGGTACCTTCCCATTTTTTAATAATCAGGAATAATTTGAGGTATGAAAAGAGCACAGCCATCCGCTTTGATCTTGTTTACTCAGTACAACTAAATGCTATTATCCTGATGTTGTAGATACCACACATTTTTGTTTCAGGATATCAATAAATAAACTCTTGTTAACCAGGAAAATTTCCCTACTTTCTAGATTTCATGATGTTAGAAGGTGCTATGATGGCTCAATGCAGAGGAATGACATAAGCAATCTTACCCAGTTTCGAATTCTATGTGTTACACTATTGACCTTACAGGAAAGTTTTATTCATTGTTGCAATAGGGAAAAAATGTTTATGAGCTTACTTAACAATGATCTTGCTTGTATTTGAAACCCCTTCCACAATAATGACTCTGTGGCTAGTAATCTAAATCTGGTCAAAAGCTCATGACTAGGGAGATCATAGGAAAGGGGGAGGGACCTAATGGTTGCATTTTACTCAATGAATATTTTATTCAACGATTTTTTCTTATTTATAATTATCCATAAGTAAGTCTTGTTCTCAAATTTTATCAGACAAGTTTCTCTTTGTAGTATTTCGCAGTTAGTGCAGCAATTCATAAATTTTCAAAATGCTGAAAATCATCAACTTTGAATTCTCAGGTGAACTATTACATTCTCAGAAACATTTTAGGAAAAATGGTAAAAAAATAAAATGCTCAGAGCTGGAGCATGAGGGATAGAGCTATGAAAGGCTGTCTTCTACGCACGGCATTAGTAATGGAGGCATCAACTTCCAGAAACAATGCTGGCCTGAAAAATAGCTACACTAGCTCCAACTCACAAAACCTGCAGGATGGATGGGTGCTGTTGTGTGAATACAAACTGGCCCCGAGAGGCTCATAGGAAGTGGCATTACTTCAGAAGGTTCAGCCTTGTTGGAATAAGTGTAGTCTTGTTAGAAGCAGAAAGTATGTCACTGGCTTTGAGGTTTCAAAAACTCAAGCTAGGCCTAGTATTACTCTCTCTTCCTGTTGTCTGCCCATGCATCTGTAGAACTCTAAGTACCATAACTGCCTGCATGCTGTCATACTTCCTGACATGATGATATTAGACTAAAGCCCTGAATCTGAATGTCAGCCCAATTAATTTTTTTTTCTAAGAGTGGTTATGGTCATGGTGTCTCTTACCAGCAATAGAAACCCTAACTAAGAAGTCAGTACTAGGGACAGGAAATGCTGTGATAGACCTGGCCATGCTTTTGTTTCTCCAAATCTGAAGTTTGGGAGTTTGAGTTAGAAAAACATGTGAATGCTTTCAGCATAATTTACTAGGTTATACTAGTAGGAGCCTGGGTGATGATGATGCTGAGGGTGACTCGAACTCGGTGTGTCTGGCTCAAGAGGATCCAGAGAAGAATATCAGTATGGGCCTGCAGACCATTCTGTGATATTTTTGTGAAGCTCATGATTGCCTTCTATCTTTGTCCAAAAAATCATCCTGAAGCTAAATTGAAGAATTGTGGATTAATAGCTTTAGGAGATGACATTTCAAAATAAACTACTAATGATTATGAGGCATAGCTATTAGTGGCTAGTCTTAGGCACATGCATAATGAAAAGGTAAATCTAAGCAATGGTTATTACATAATGAACAGCTGGAGGAATAAAGGAATGCCAGAAATGTAAACGGATCAAAGAAAAGCATGACGGTAAGTGGAATAAAGGAAATGGTCACTTAAGAGCTAGATGCTATCCAGCCAAGCTTGTGAAAAGGAAAGATTAAGGCCAGGTATAGTTGTGCACACCTCCAATCCCAGTACACGAGAGACAGAGGCAGGTTGATTTCTGATATGGAGGCCACCCTGGTATATAGAGAGATTTTCAAGCTTGCAAGAAAATGTAATTTTACCAGGGCACTATGTTTCATTCCCAGAAAGCAGAAGAATTTGGCAGCTTTAGCCAAGTGCTTCTGAACTTTTAAATCAAGTACAGAAGAAAGGAATTATGGAGTCTTCTTTGTGACTAAGGAAAGTCACTTCTGCTAGGCATGTGTCAGGGGTATTTCCTCCATAAAAGCCAGAGAGGCAATTGTGTGAAGCTGTGAAGATGAAGCGTGGACTGCGATGGAGACCCCAAGATTTTAGAAATTCCAGAGTCATGGGATACATGCTAAGAGAGAGTGGAATGAGCCCAAGAGAAATGTGTGCTGCAGACAACAAACCTAAAAGTAGGTCCATATCTGAAAGGTGCTTTGACATCAGACATGAAGATGCATAATTTGGAGTTTTCCTAGCTGTTTTTAGTCTTGTTTTGTCTAGAGTTGCCTCAGTGTGATTTCTTCCTATCTTTTGGAACAGTGGAGTACGCTCTATGCATTGTACATTGGAAGTTAAGTATAGGCTTTTTGATTTTGATTTTACAGCGGGCTACAGTAAAGATATTACATGAGTCTCAGAGACTTGAACTTTACTTTTTTTTTTAAAACAAGGTTGAAACTGTTGTAGACTATGGGGCTTTTGAAGGTAGATTGAATAGATTTCTATGTTAAAATATAACTACAAACCTATGAGGACAAGGAAATAGAAAGTGGTAATTTGAATGAAAATGTTCCTCTTAGTCTCATAGGGAAATGCGCTGTTAATATGGGCCTTGTTGGAGTAGGTATGGTCTTGTTGGAAGAAGTATATCACTGCAGGTGGGCTTTGAGGTTTCAGAAGCTCAAGTCAAACCCATTGTCATTCTCTCTTCCTGCTTCTGCTTATCCATATGTAGACATCTCTGTTCCTTCTTTAGCACCATGTTGTCTGCATGCTGCCATGCTTCCTGCAGTGATGAAGGTGGCCTAAACCTATGACGAATAAGCTAGTCCCAATTAAATGTTTCCCTTTCTAAGAGCTATTATTGTCATATTTCACTTCAAAGCAATAGAAACCTTCACTTAGTGAGGAACCTGCTCATGTAGGCCTAGCCATAGGATAGCTACAGAGGGAAAAAAAAGTAATTTTTCTTTGGAAATGTTGCCACTTTTAGGTTGGTCATATCCAATAATGGCCCAACACTTATAAGCATATTGTTAATACTGATCTTAGGAATTATTATTAATAATAATAATTTTATTAATGAAATAAGGAGTTAGATGGGTTGTTGGATCATGTAGGGAGGGTTAGAGGGAAAGAGTGGAATGAAGAAATCAAAATATATTTTGTGCATTAATGACATGTTCTATAACAAATTAAAATAATATTAAAAAGTAAGTTGGCCTTATTTTCAGGAAAGAAAATGTGTCGCTGTGTTTCTTTCACAGATTCATATTATTCTTTCAGCTACTTGAAAAAAATTAATTTTTAGAGAATATAGCCATGGTCAGGATGCCAAAATGTTGGAAATAGAAAAAAGGGAACAAAGTTTTATAACTGAAGACTTGATTTTCAGATATCTTTTTATCATGTCTTTATATATCATATAATGAAAATACTATGCCATGAAATCATGGTAAAGCATTTCATGTGAAGAACAATGCTTGTATTTATTTTTTATCAATTAAATGTAAATACATAAATAATGTCAATATAAGTATTAAGTAAATAAAATTTGTTTCAAATATCAAAGTGGTTTCATATAAAACTATCAAATGATTTTTAACACATATATAACTTTGATTTCCTGGCTATCCAAACTATAGTTCTTTGTAATGTAAAATTCCACAGACAAAATTTAAAGACTCCATTTGAATGACTATCCATTGTCAACTCTAAGGAATTAAAACTTATACATTTCTTTCAAAGACAATGAAATAATTAATATTTATAATAATAAAGCACCCTAATTGAATTCCTTCTTATGTATAGAAAGTAACTTCCATAAAAATAGAAAATTTTAAAATATGTATTTGTGAAATAGAATTCTTAGAAATGCAACTCATCACAACTAATATTAGCCTTAAAATTTAGTAATAAAAGCATGTTTTAATTATGGAAGTCTATTTTATTCCAAATAGATTTATTTAAAAAGAAAAGAAAGTCCAAGATACTGCTGAATATTTTATCAACAAAAAAAATGACTAATAAAACAGGCTTTGGTAAATTTTAATATATGTATAACTTTTCATTATATTAAAATTACCTTAATGATAAATTTGGTAGAAAGCAGTCTAAGTAGTGAAGGACATTCAGTAAACATCAATATAGATACACCATAAGTTCATATTATACTTCACATTCTTTAACCCATAGTAACTCCATCAAACATTGGAATAATCAAGATTTGCTTTACAAATATGGTGCTAATTTGAGAATTCAGAGAAGGAAGTAATATGATGTAAAAGTATTAAAATAAATTGTAATGATAAGGCAAATAGAGTAAAATACTCACAACGTCAGTTCATTTGCATTGGAAAATTACTTTAAGTGGCTAGAGATGGTTAATTGCTTAAGAGTGCTTACTCCTCTTGCAAGAGGCCTGTGTTCAGTTATCAACACCTACATAGAAGCTAACAAACACTTTTCTAGTTCTAGGGTATATGATGACTTCTGACTTCTATATGCTATGTGTTAAAAAACATACATTGTTCATTCCAGCAAACATGTGTTGACAAAAACAAAAAAAAGTTCTGAAAAATTGGAAATATTAAAAAAATAAAGTTATTTTAAGACATTGAGAGTGATGTCTGAAAACATATCAATAAGCTGATTCAGTTCTCCACTTACTGAAAACTTCGCAGCACATTTTCTGGGTGTTTCAGTAAAATAAATGGGGAAGAAAAGCATTGAACAGGATTTCTCTCTGAATGACACATAGGCTTATAACTGGCTTCTGCTCAAAACAACCTCATGCAAACCTCTTAAACTTGAAAGTATAATAAGAATGCCTTTGTGCACCAAAATTCATGCCTCAATATGTCTTCTCTGTCTGGATTCCTACATTTCTTATGATCCTCTCAAGGTATGTGAGCACGTGTGTAATTGTTGCAAGCTACTATCACAAATTACTACACTCAATCACAAAGGGAATGATTGTCTTAGAATAATGGAGCATATTATCCATCTCAGGCACTTCAAGAAGCACTCTACCTTGCTTCTTTAAAGTCAGATGAAATAATTTGGAGGAGCAAGCCTTGTTGTACAGTTCCACAGTACTTGGCTAAGAAGTTAGAGTAGTATAGAATAAATGGAAACTGATATGGAAACCCAGAAGTCCTCGAAGTATATGTCACTATGTTGACTTTCAAGTGATTCTACCAGTATGCCTCTGTAGTAGGAGGGCCCGCTTGTTCATCCCAGCTGCTCAGAACTTAAATAACCACACAGAAACTATATTATTTAAAACACTGCTTGGCCCATTGGCTCTAGCTTCTTATTGGCTAACCTTACCTCTTAATTTAACCCATTTCTCTTAATCTGTATATCACCACAAGGTCATGACCTACCAGCAAAGTTTCAGCGTGTCTATCTCTGGCTAAGGATCCATGGTGGCCCTCTGACTCTGCCCTTCTTCCTCCCAGCATTCGGTTGTGTCTTCTCCACCTACCTAAATTCTGCCCTATCAACAGGCCAAGGGAGTTTCTTTATTCATTAACCAAGAAAAGCAACACACAGACAGAAGACCTCCCACACCATGCCTCCATTAAACTCTCTGAACCTTCTCCTAATTTAACTTCCCTTGGTAATAGTCTATTTGAATTTCTAGGACATGTTGGTTTTCCAAAATGATCTGCCTGCTTGTTAATCCTAAACCAACAAACTGAAAATGCAACTGAAACGATGCTGTCAATATTATTATAGAATGTAGGAGTGATGATAAAGCCCTTCGCTTTCTATGTTAATCTTCGCTTCTGCCCCAAGGCAGGAATGATAAAATTGAACAAAACTAAACAAAGAGATAAAACCAACTTGTCTATTTCCGAACTATGCTCATTGTCCTTTTATCTGCTGAAATGTGTAGCTGTAATCTGCTACTCAGCGTGAATACAAATTGTTTTCATGGGAAGGAGTTTCTAATTTTAAGAAATGACAGGTCTCAAGAAACAGAGAAACATGCCAGGCACATAGGAGGATAAGTAGTTTTGTAAGGACAGAGATTGCCATTTAGCTTGTCAAATGTTTCTAACTATAGTTGAATTTAGCAGAAAAATTAAATTTAAAACGAACACAATTAATGATGGTAGATGTTTGCCAGTTCTAGTTGGGGGCTATTGAGACAATAAAACTATTATGAACATTTAATTTAAAGCTTTGTAAAACATTTTTATTTATATTATAAAAATATTTAGACATAAAATTGCTAAGTCCAAATAAATGTAAAGTTTCTGAGATATAAATTAGTTTTAACTATTTTTGTTGCAATCAGAAGAGGACACCTATCAATAACATACTCTTCATTTGGTCACTAATAACATTATTACACATATTTGTTCTCTTTTTATATTCAGACCATTTTGTTGTAGTAGATTCACCCTCTCTCTTACTGAGGTAAATCTCTACACTAACACTTTCTAGAAAGCAAAGATACTAAGTTCATGGCAGGAATCTAGGGATTGTTTCACTGGCAAAAGGAGATGCAAAGATTGTCCCTAAGGAAAATGTTGAGAACAAGTGGGAGACAAAACATATAACATCCATGATTAGGAAAACATGTATTTGTTTGTGGCAAAGTTCTCAGAAGTAATAGTGGTAATTGCTGGCTAACAGCGCTGTTTTCAGCAAGATGATCAAGGACAAGGAGGGCGTGAGACAAAGCAATTAACAAAACCTATGTTGGAAATTCGGAGTCAAGCAGAAAATGACACACTCAGAATCCTACCAAGCCTTCTGTGGTCTAGTGTTTTATTCTTCTTCCACATACTTGCCTGGTACTGGACAAAGAATCAAAACAAAGATTTGGTGAAGTAAAATAAAATGTCAGTAAGCATTGAAAACTGAGCTCTAAAGTAAATCAGATAAAAAAAGAATCAACATGTTGCATCTTTATGTTGGACTTTCTTTTGCCTCAAACCTATGTGAATCTTACCTTAAATGACACATAAACTATATTAAAGGGCTCTTCAAATTATGCTCCCAATTTCATTAGACACAATAGTAAAATAAACATCATTTTGATGCTTGAGCTTAGGGTTTATTATGATTTGAATGTCTGTGAGAGTAAGTATTGCCAACACTAAAAAATCAGTGAAAATTTTACAATAACAGTTTTGTGTTTTGACATAATGAATTATTATATGCTTATTAATTACTAAAATATAAATGTTAAATACCAACATATCATGCATTTCGAAAGCTGTATAGCTTGCTTTTTATTTATACCAATTTGCTATATTTTTAATATCAAATTATATCAAATATATGTATATAATACATGGATATATATACATGGATATATATAAAGTTTGAAGCAATGACTGGTCTATTTATCAACACATTTCCCTTAGTCACTATGCTATTTGGCATATTTAAACATTGTCATGTGACATTTGTTTTGTTGGTGAACATGAAAAACAGAATCCAATTTTATTATCAACAGTTGACAAAGCAGTTGTCCAACAATGCTTTCCTGCAACATCTTTAGACATTATCACCACTTCTCAAGGGCCTCTGAATAATTAACAGCTTGTAAATCTCACTGCTGTTTTAATACCATAAAACATGCATTTTTACAATTCAATTGGCAAATAGCTCTTGTCTTACAAAGATTTTGCAGACCATTCATCAGTTATTAATTTTTATTTGTATTTTTCTGAATGCAGTATTCTTTTGATGACTCATGGCAAAATAAAGACAACATGGTATATTGTAATTTTTTCCAATTAATAATTCAATAGTTTTTCAATACAATAATAAAGAATTGCTGTTTAATTGCATATACCCACAAATCGGTGAATCTGTGTGTTTGTGTGTGTGTGTATTGTGTGTGATAAAGGGAGAGAGAGACTGAGAAAGAGAGTGAGAGAGAGAGGACCCCAGGTACCTAGTTTGTATTGTCTAAAATATTTCTAGTGTGTTGAGGTGGGAAGTCCTTCTGTATATGTGTTGCTTGTATTGGTTAATGAATAAAGAAACTGGCTTGGCCTGTGCTAGGGCAGAGTAAAGGTAGGAGGGGGAAAATACACTGAATGCTGGGAGAAAGAAGGAAGCGTCAGAGAGAAGGCATGTAGCCCCTCTGGAGACAGACATGGGGATGGATCTTTACCCGATAAATCACAGCCATGTAACAATACATACATTAATGGAGATGAGTTAGTTTAGAATATAGGAGCTAGAAATATGCTGAAGCTATTGGAGAAACAGTATTACAAATACTATAGTTTCTGTGTGGTTATTTCAGGTCTAAGCAGCCAGGAACTAACAAGCAGTCTCCTACAGCAGTGTGTAACTTTTCAAGTGGCTAAAAGATTTGAAGATATGAAGAACAATTGTCATGTTAAGAAAAACAGATAATTACAGATCACAGTCCCAGAAAAAAAAAAAAAGAAAAACAGATAAATTTTGTTTCCACCCTTAATTAATCAAAAAAATTGTACAACATTTATGTAATCTAAAATATACTGGAAACTTCAGAAAAGAAAACATTAAAATCTGTATATAGACAAGTCATTTTTCATAATAAATAAACAACTAGTATTATGAACCTAACTGATATAGAATTAAACTGATTCTTTAGACATTATCCTTCTACCTATAGATCAATTCCTCTATCAATCTCCTCTGATACTCTTCTATAGTTATTAAAGCAAGACACAAACTGGTTCAGGTGCACAGAATAAGGAACTCTAGACTGTTTGGCCCTAAAGGAAACATATGTCAGGCACCCCCCAAAATCCAAGATTCAGAGGTGTTGAGCATGAAAGGGTATTAGAATGCTGTAGTAGTGAGAGGAGTGGGCTGGCCTTGCTCCCACCGGCTCCCAGTCGCCCGGCTAGCTTAACCTCCGAAATAATTACACAGAAACTGTATTAATTTAAAACACTGCCTGGCCCATTAGTTCTAGCCTCTTATTGGCTAACTCTTACATATTCATTTAACCCATTTCAAATAATCTGTATGTCATCACGAAGTCGTGGCTTAGCGGGAAAGATTCCTAACCATTGTCCATCTCAGGAAGGAGAAACATGGCATCTGCCACACTACCTTCTTCCCAGCATTCCGTTCTGTCTCCTCCGCCCACCTAAGGGCTGCCCTATCAAAAGGCCAAGGCAGTCTCTTTATTTAACCAATGAAAGAAACAGAAATACAGAAAGACATCCTACACCAGAATGTGAGAGTCAGGTGAATAATTACATGAAAACTTCTTCAGGACACAGCAGAGCAGTTTGACTAGGGACTCACAGCACACACAAAACCTGTAAATGTTCAAGCCAGCAAAGTTCCAGCATGAAGAAAGAAAATGGGCACAAAACACTTGGCAGGAAACTAGCAAAGAACTAATATTTTAAAGCATTATAATTTTCCTGTGTAATTTTTGCAGTTCAATAATTTTCTTCACTTAATGGAAAAACAAATGAAATTATTTTAAATACTTACAAATATGTAGTTTATTGGTCATAATGCTTTCATTTTGAGTGAAAGCTGATGCACATATTGTTACAAATAATTTGGAATATTTGATAACCTTACTTAGAAATGTAGAATTAAGGAAATCATTTTTGACTTTTTCATCACTTCTATCATTAACAAATAACAAACATTGTTACTTTTGTTCCTATTTTGAAGCATCTCACTTCATAATTGTGCAATTATGATCCTTTCTCTCTAAATATGTTTTAGAAATTTTTCAACATATTTTGATGAACTGAAAAACTACACAAGTTAGGTGAAACTGCAATGACTCTGCCACCAGAAAGATAGGAAGCAGCCACATCACACAGAAACAGGAAGGGTAGGAAAAGATGGATATAAAGCATATCCTATGTCACAGAGAATTTTCAGTGTAATTACGTATGCAGTTTGCTATGATGAAAAATACTGTAAAATATCTAAATGGAGATTTTTTTTTCTCTCACTCACCAGTTCCCATGTAGCCAGTCTGAAGCTTAAAATTAATTAAAAACTCTTGGCCTATTAGCTCAGGTTCATTATTAACTAGCTCTTACAAACAAAATTAATCCATTTCTATTAGTCTATATTGTACCATGAATCTTGTGGCTTGTTACCTCACATCTTGCTTCCCTGGCAGCTGCTGGTGTCTCCCTCACTCCGTCCTCCTTCTTGCTGTGTCTCTGCTTGGATGGATGTCCTTACTCTACCTGCTGAGCTAACAAAATATATTCATAGCATACAGAGGTAATCCCACACCAAAAAGAGTAAACATAAGCACAATTATATTTAATGAAAAGAAAATACTGCATGACAACACTTGGTATCAATGCAGATAGAATATTTAAAAGCTCAAGTGAAATGAGCAGCACTAAGCAGGCTACACTGTGGTTAGAGAAGAGAAGATGAACTTGGTGTGAATGTAAGACATTACTGCAATCAGAGAGACAAGAGGCACGGAGCACGGTAACAGGAGCATGGTGCGCTGTGGTGAAGAGGACGTGGATTTGGTGTGAATGTAATACATTATTGCAATCAGAGAGACAAGAGGCATGGAGCACGGTAACAGGAGCATGGTGCTCTGTGGTAAAGAGGAGGTGGACTTGGTATGCTGGAGAGACAGAAAAAAAAACAGGAGAATTTACTATTGAAATGAGAGAGAAGCAATGCCTTGCTATAGAAGTTGAGGATTTTAGACTTATAAATTATGTTAGTTCTTTGTAAAAAAAAAAAAGTTAGATTTAGATTATAAACTTTAGAAGAGGAGGAAATGTATTCTGTGTGAAATTCATTTTCAGAATGTGTGGTTTAGTTAAACTGTGAGTGTTCAACTGAAATATAAGACACTGGAGACTAAAGATTGATGGAGAATGTAAAGGAGTTGGTTGGTGGGTAAAAAGTTATAATCAAACCAGAGTAAAGGTTTATTTTATCAGTAGTATATGCTGTGCTTCAAAATACCAGAAATATAAAATTGAAAATGTTGTTAAGTAGGAAAAATCATCATTTATATTTATTTTAAGTTTTTTAAATTAAAATATAATTATATAATTTCCACCTCTCCCTTTCCTTCAGCAAATTTCAGCCATTTACCCCCTTGCTTAATTTAAACTTCTGGCTTTTAAATTAATTGCTAATATAAAGACACACACACACACATACACACTCCTAAATATGTGTCTATTTATGTTGTTCTCATAAAGTCTTATTTAAAGACTTGGGAGGCAGAGGCAAGCCTATCTCTGAGTTCAAGGTCATTGTTGCCTACATAGAGAGGTCAGGACATCCAGAGCTATGTAGAGAAATCCTGTCTCAAAAAATGCAAAGAGAAGAAGGAGGAGGAGGAAGAGCCCAGCTGCCAAGTCTTTATGGGCCTAGCTTCCTGGTAGTCAGAGAAGACACGGTTTTACAGAAACCTTCATGTTATCTTACTTTCTTTCATCTCCCGCTTTCCCTGTGTTTATTGAGTCTTTAGTAGAAATGCTCTACTTCGGATTCATCCACTGGGACTGTGCACCATACAGCCCACTATCATGTGAGCTCTGACAGCGGTGGTTTTCTGTAGCATTCTCCTTCTGTTGAAAAGAGAGGTGTCCTTGAAGAGGGATGAAGACAACATCTATCTGTTGAAGACAACAGTTGCAGTTGTCTGCGGGATAAAGGATACATGCATAGAATGAAGTTGGAAAAAAAAAAAACATCTAGTCAAGTGGCAGTTTTAAGTTCCCCCATAAGATATATGAGCTCTCTAGATGCCAGTAGTTTGGGTAGGTTTATAGTGCCATGGTAAAATTTCCTTCTTGTTAAGCAGGATCTTAACTAGAGTTAGAGAACTGAAAAATTGAGATTATGTGCACAGATTGGACCAAACATGTAATAATTTTATTTCTGGATGTGGATTACCTCACTCAATAATCTTTTGTAATTCTATCCTCTTTACCTGTAAACTTCATGATTTCAGTTTTCTTGGCAGCTGAATAGTATCCTGCTATAGGATATGTACCACATTTTTTTAACCATTCATCAAATGAAGGAAATTTAAATTGTTTCCATTTCCTAGCAAATGTGAGTAGAACAGCCATAAACATGATGGAGTAAGGACTGTGGAAGAATGCCCAGTATTTTGACGTGTTCATAGAATTGTCATAGCTGGATCATATGCTAGATTTATTTTTAGTTTTTGAGAGTTCTCTACACCAATTTTCAGAGTGGTTGTATTTGTATGAAACCCCAAGAAAGATAAATGCAAATTTTCTGTTACACACAACCTCTCCAGCATGTATTGTTCTTTGTTTTGTTGATGTTAGCCATCCGAACTAAGAAAAGATTAGATTTAAAGTTGTTTGGATTGTGTTTCCATAATATCTAAAAGCATAAAAAATTGGTATACTTCTTAGCTAGTATCACTTATGCTTTTGAAAACTGTCTATTTGTATATATAGCACATTTCTTGAATATGTCTCCTGTTGTCTTTTTATTGAAAACATAGTCATACAATATATTTTGATTATCATGTCCACTTCTACAATTCCTTCGATGTCCTCCAAACTTCTCCACTCATCCAAATCCATACCCTTTCTCTCTGCCTCATTACAATACAAACAGGCATATAGTGATGATAATAATAATAATAACAAATAATGGAACAAATCTAAATATGACAAAACAAAGAAAAAGAGTAAGAAATAGATATAGAGACACAAGAAACTGTAATATGTTTACAAAAGTAGTATAACGAAAATAAAAGAGGAAGACCCTGACAAGAACCTCCCAAATGCCACTGAGTTAATTTTGTGTTGACCATGTACTGCTGGGCATGGGGAGTATCCTCAATATTGCTTTGTATACACAGAAGACTCAGCTGGAGAAACAAATAATGCATCCTCACTTAGAGACAGTTTCTGGGTAGGCATAAGAGTTTCTTTCCCCTTTTGACACTAGCACCTCACCCGGCCCAGACACAAACATGTCCTGTGCATACTGCCATGGTCTCTGTGAGTTCTTATGTGCTTTGATCCTGCTCAGTTTAGAGAGTCTTGTTTTATAGACGCCCTCCATCCCCTCTGGCTCTCATAATCTCTCCACCTCCTCTTTTGCAGGGTTCCCTGAGCTCTGAGGGGAGGGGTTTGATGTTGATACCCCATTTAGTACTGAGTGTACTATACCAAAGTCTCTGACTCTCTATAGAATGTTGTATTTGGGCTCATGTATTCCATTCTGCTTCAGGATATAGTTTCTCTGAGGGTGATTGTGGAAAGCATATGAGTATAGCAGGATGTCATTAGGAGTGATTTTAACGTTATGTTCTGCTGTGAGACGATGGTCTTGTACCCTGTAAAGATTTGTCAGTTGTATTGGTTTAGTAAAATGATGATTGGCCAGTAGACAGCAGGAAGTATAGGTGGGGTGGTCAGAAGAGGAGAATTTCAAGAGAAAAGGCTTAGTCTGCAGTTGTCACCCACACACAGAGGAAGCAAGATGAGAATGCTTTGCTGATGAAAGGTATCAAGCCAAATGGCTAACCATAGACAAGAATTATGGGTTAATGTAAGTTATAAGAGTTAATAAGAAGCCTGACCTAAGAGGTCAACCAGTTTATAATGAATGTAACTTCTGTGTGTTTCTTTGCGACTGAGTGGCTGTGGGACCAGGTAGGACAGAAACTGCTGTCAATGATGCTCCTGTAGCAGAACAGTATTGTTTGGTTTCCCTCTCAGTACCTAGTCTATCTAGTCTGAGGTTCCTGACCAACCAAGCTGTGTCAGGGATGAATTTCATCTCAGGAAATGAGCATTCAATATAATTACATTTTGATTGGATACTCTTACAAGCTTTGTGTGACTGTTGCACTAGGTCATCCTGCAGGCAGGAGGACATCAGTGTACACTAAAAGGCTTAAAGCTGGGTTGGTGTTGAAGTTAATGTTCTATTGTTGTAAAAAGACACCATAACCACAAGTCTCATAAAGAAAAAAAATTATTCCAGGGCTTGATTTAAGTTTAATAGGTTTAGTCCATTATCAGCATGGCAAAAAGCATTGTAGCATGCAGGTAGACAAGGTACTGGAGACGCTGAAATTTCTAGTCTGGATCTGCATGCAGCAGGAAGAAGCAGAGAGCCATTGGGCCTGGATTATATTTCTGAAAATGTCAAAGGCCACCCCCAGGGATACATTTTCTCTGATAATGCCAAACCTACTCTAAGGCTGCTCCTCCTAATCTTAAGTAATACCACTCACTGATGAATAAGTATTCAAATATATGAGCCTATAATCAAACCACCACAGATGGTGTCTACATTTTGCATTTGGAATCATGCAGAGTACCGTTCAGTACCACGAACACCAGTTAGTTGGAGTGAAGGCTCTGGCTAAGCACAAACTCAACTTCTTTATGTTTGATGAATGGTGTTAGTGTCTCTTCAGCAATAGGGCTCAAGGAGGCTCACAGATATCAGGGAATCTTTAGGCATCTAACCTAGGTCCTCTGCATATATGTTATTGCTGAGTAGTTTAGTGTTCTTGTGGGACTCCTAATAATGAGAGGTAGAACTGTTTCTGATTCTTTTACCTACTTGTAGAACACTTTGCCTTCTACTTAGTTTCCTGATCTCTTCCAGCCTTGATCATGTATGTGCCTGGTATTATGCATGTTATATCATATTTGGTGGATGTCTCTGGGAGTTGTGCTCTTTTCTGCTTTTTGTCTTTTCCCAGCAATAGTAACACTATAACAGGTGGACATAGACATTTTCACTTGAATATTTATTAGCAAGAAAATCCAAATGAAAGATAACATTAAATAATTATGCAAGTGCTTAGAAGTGAAGGAGTCAGAATAAAGTGCTATATATGAATGTCAGTATCTCTGTGATTATGTGTGGGTTCTAGTTACAAAGTTTCTTGCGTTTGAATGTGTTAGTGTTTTTTATGTAGTGCAAGTGGGTGACAATTTTTAAAATATCCACAAGTCTAGGTGCAATTGAGAGTGCTGGAGAATGTTTGAAGCAGAGAGCAGATGGCTGCAGGGAGATAAGCAGGAGAAATCTCTCATGACTAAACCAGAACTGACATGAAATACTCTATTGACTTGTATCTCAGTTTGAGAGAATAAAGCAAAGTTCCCCAGATAGAATTTGAGGAAAAGTTCTATAAAGTGATATATGAAACTCAAAAATATGAATAGATGAAAATAAATTTAACAGTAGAGAATATATACACAGTCTGAATGTATTTTTTCTCTTCTAAAAGCAGTTTAATTCCCTATAAACTGTTCATGTATATCTACTCAATGCTTTTCTGGTTGTTCAAAGTTAACTCAATAGTATACTGCTCCAACAATGTGCCCATAAACAGCAACCAATGTTTACATTGGTAGAGAAATAAATTTAAAAAATCAATAAAATGGTTATTATAAGAGTTACCAGTTTCATGAAGGAAAAATTTAAAATCTGGTATTACCTCAAGAATTCATTATTTTCAAATATACATATTTATACTCCTGTTTTAGCACATGGACTGAAATTAATTCATATGAATACTAATCATTTCCTCTACAATTATAACTTAAAGCACTTTTCTACAGGTTTATCAAACATGATCAAGCTTATCTGATACCCTGTTATAATATTTTAATTAGAAAATTATTATTTATTTTTGCTTTTAAAATAAATTAACTTGCTAAGAACAATGATACTCAATGAACATATCATTTATCCCATTGGGAGCTTTCCATCATGGAGCAGACATATACAGGGTAAACGTAAATTCATTAGCTAATTATATGTAACCTATCTAAAGCTTACCATGAACTATACTTTCTATAGAAGTTTATAAGGAGTCGTAGTGGTATAATAGTAGTAATAGCATTGTAGTAGGGGCAGTAGTAGTAATAATAGTGATTAGTAGAGCAGTAGAGTAGTAGTAGTAGTAGTAGTAGTTTGGTAGTAGTATAGAAGTAGCAATTGGTAGTAGAAGTTTTGCAGAGCTATAGAAAAAACAGACCCCATTCATACAACACCATCAGTCTAGCATTGAACTCTATGCCCAGATCCTACACTTACCAATGAAATGGAATACATTCTTTTTATAATACTAAACTTTTGAACTCTTTTATAAAATGCTTATAAAATGTGAAAAATTCATGGGTAGTACTTTGAATTTTTCTAGTCCATACTGCTTCAACTTTTAATTAATTTAATATTAAAGGAAATGAAAATACATTTTCATAATCTTAAAAAAACATTTAAAATGTTAAGTGCTCCCATGGATCTAGTGACTGTAATATTGCAGAATACTTTCAGAAAACTTCACCACAGTCTTCAACTGTCAAGTCTTCCCATTGTGCAACCCTCCAAGGAGAATTGTCATTGAATAAACTAGGATATGGAGTACAGATCTGCTTTGGTTCTAAAGAGCACTTATTGACTATGTAGAGATACACATGTTGACTCAAATAGTATGTAACTCCAGTTCCAAGGTGTTACAATTCATCTTGTGGTCTCAGCTGACACCAGACATACATGTTCAGACAATAATCACACATACACAGGAAATAAATAAATATATATATATATATACATACATACACACACATATCTTAAAAATACTATCAACCCAACCCCTTGTTGTTTTGCATACAGAGTAAGCTATATATTATTTCATCATTTGAAAGCACTTTATTTTACTTATATCGATGTGTGTGTGTGTGTGTGTGTGTGTGTGTGTGTGTAGGTGAGTGCAGTTATCTGTGATGACCAGGAGACATATTGAATCCTTTTCAGCAGCAGCTATTTCATTAAATGAAATAAAATCTTAGAAAATGATTGAATTTTAGTAATGTTGACACAAAAAATCTTTATTGGTTAGAAATTATATTTATTTATAAATATAAAGATCCCATATGTTTAGACACAGAAAGTCTAAAACCGGGTAATATTATTAATGTATCAATTGATATGCTACATGTTTATAATTATATGTAAATTTATTCTACTCTTTTTATGAAACATATTGTTTGCAATTTTATTATGCCTCCTTTTTCAACTCTTGTTATCAAATAGGAAAACTCCCAGCTTTGCAATAAAATAATTGCTAGCCAAGAGATAAGAAACAATAAAGTAGCATCTTTGCCTTACTGGGACGTTAGATGTTGGTTAATTGGAGCTAAGAAATCAGAAGTGCCAGCATCATTGAGGTGAAATCTTCTGGGAAGGATTTCTTCAGAATCTACACACAAAGAAAATCTGTTCCAGAGGTAGCTTGCACTGTCAGCTCTAGTTGGCAATGTAACCTAAGTGGTACTAGTTTTGGAGGCATGAAGGGATCAAGAAAAGCAACTGAGACAAGCACTGTGAGAGGCCAGGATAAGCCACTGGAGAAGGTGCAGCTTTGAGAGCACTGAAGCCCCAGAACTGAAGGGATCATGGAGGTGAGCTGAGGCTGGCACCTTGAAAAGAACATAGAATAGGATATTAGTAACGGTAGAGTCCAGTTGACACAAAATATCCCAACATTTTAGAGGTGCCAGTACTATGAGATGACTACCAAAATTAGCAGCCGTGCAGTGGAGCCAGGGAGCCTAGAAGACAGGCTCTGTGTACCATAAATAGCCGAGCCAATGAAACGATCAAAGCCCTTTGGAGGAGCACAGATGATAATGAATGAACCCCAGACATTGGACATTGGGTTATTTTCACAGTTTGAGTTTCGTTCACTTTGATTTAATTGTAACTGACTCTTCCATCTTAAAATAATAAAGTATTTGATTAATTTATGTGTTTTATTTTACATGAGCCCACAGTTGAGAGACTTCAAACTTTTAAAGAGATTTTGGAGTTTTACACAGACTTTGGATTTTAAAAGAAAGCTTGGGTATGTTAAAGAGACTATGAACTTTTAAGTGTTTAAACTTTAAAGACTGTGAAACTTTTTAAATTTTGGAATATTTTATATTATGGTGTTCACATTGATGCAAAATTTTGGGGAGAAATAGAAATGGAAAGGTCATGTCATAATTGTGATGCATTTGTGAGACAAGTTGGCAGAGGGTCAGCTGTGCTTGCTAGTTTTATGCAAAGGACAAACGTACAGTCACTGGGGAGGAGGGAGCTTAAATTGAGAAAATAACACTATAATATCCAACTATAAGCATATCTAGAGGGAAACATTTTAATTAGTGTTTGCTGGGGGAGGTACCAGCCCACTGTGGTGGCATCCCTTGGTAGGTGGTCCTGGATTCTGTAGGAAAGCAAGTTGAACCAGTCATGGAGAGCAAGTCAGTAAGCAATGGCCCTCTATTGCATCTGTGTCAGCTCCTTCCTCCAGGTCCTGCACTGTTTGGATCTCCTGTCTTGAACTCTTTCAAGGATAAACAATAATGAGGAAGAATAAACTAAATAAACCCCTTTTCTCCCAACTTGCTTTTTGCTTCATTATATCAACAGTAACCCTAACTAGAACACATATTTAAAAGAAGTTGAATTTAAAGTGCCTTTAAAAAAAAATCAAGATCCACAGCATGATAATACTATTAGTTTCATATTTAACTTCAATTGTAGAACCACGCAGAAATAATGATTCAGGAAAACATAAAAAAAAGCTGGTAGATTCTTATAAGTCAATGTTTACTTTATATTTCCAATAAGGTAAGGTTAAAGTGCTAATCGTAATGTGTCAGCATTTAAGTCAACTTACTGAATACATCTAGCTATGTCTATTAATTTTTTAGAGACTCCAAAATTTTGTTATCATTTGTCTTTTTTTCTTTCTAGACTCTAAGTAACAGAAATTTTAATTGTTATCTTGCAGTCACATTAAAGGAAGGGTATATAACAAATGTAAACCCATATGATCAAGACCACATGAATAATTACCTGAACTAACTCTCATTTATCATACATAATCTCTCATTTGTATTGTCTCCATGAGATGATTAATTTTGGCTCATTATGTGAAAGATATGACTATTAACTAACTTGAATTTCTCCTATTAAAAGGAAGCCACAATTCTAAGTGTGACTTTTGATGTGTTGAAATAACTCAGCTTCTGCACAGTGGCATAACTTTTAATGTCTGCCATCTTTTCTTCAAATTCCATGCATCTGGTACAACTTCCATACTCCCTTTCTGCCTGTTTTGCAATCTTATTTAAGTCTCATTTAAAATTAAATTTTGTTATATCATTTTATCTGATACAATTGTGAAAATAATTTACTCTCACTCCAGAATCATAGAAAATGAAAAATAGAACGTTTACTTTTATTCACATTTTTTTCAGCATTGCCATTGACAAGATTTACAGAGTGAGAACTTACAGAGTGAGGCTGCCCTTCACACTGCTCTACATGTGCTCTGTCATAAAATAGGGGCAGTCAGCAGGATTAATGAGTTCCTCTAAGTTTTAAAAGAAACTCTATATCCAACTTCAGAGGGATAACTAGCTGAAGGCAGGTGGGCTCATTAAGAGCTCAACCTATAGCAAATATTCAAGCCAATAATCCTCAAAAAATCATTTTAATGAAACAGAAGAAGCTCCTCTTCTGATGGTAAATTATACATTTACCTGAAATCCAAATTAGCTTTTTAGAGCTTATTTGTAACTGAATTGCTTTCTAAAATTTATTTTGTTTTTATTTATTTATATGTATCTGTGTATTGTGAGGTGTTGGGTGCAGTGTGATTATCTGAGTTCATGTGCCTGTAAATGGCAGAAGAATATGTCAGATCTCCTAAAGCTGGAGACAGAGACAGATGGGAGCTGGCAATCAAACTCAGATCATCTCCAAGAGCAGTTATGTGCTCATAACTGCTCAACCATCATCTCTTCTATCTCAATATAGGACTTCTTAATCAGGAAAGTTGTTAAATAAAGTAGATATTGAAAAGTTTTAATAGCCATGTAAAAGATTTAAAATGGACATTTGCAATTACATAGAATATTGTTTTTATAGCTGCAGAGAGTAAAGATCCTGAAAAGTAGTAGATATCTTATCAAGTCTATGTGAGCTCTTCCTGCTTTCAGATAATCAACTATGACTGGACATGTCAAGGTGATTAGCACATGCTTTTGATATGGGATTTCAGATTTGTAGCATGATTCCTATGTTATGCAGTACTGGGGATCAAGTCTAGGGCCTCCTACATGCTAGTGAAGCACTTTACCAACTGAGCTACACTCCTACCCTATTAGGTGCATTGTGTAAATGAATGTGTTTTATGGCATGGTCAGTATAATTGAGCTAAGCAGAAAATGTAGAGATAAATCATATACATGCAACCTCTACAGCCTCCTTTATTAAATAAGTTCATATGCATTCTGAACTATTGCTTAAAAATCTACCCAGTGACAGCATTTTTCTTACTCTACAAGGACCTATGCATAATTTAGTGCATAAAATATATTAGATTATTATCCCCATGAATTTCCAGTTTTTGTTACATTACTACTTTAATATCTCCTTTATCCAGTGAGTAGTCTTTTAAAAAATACATTATAATGATGTGGGTCTATTTTACAGATTTCATTTTAATCCACTTTTATATTTGTTTAAATTTGGCAATACCAAATTGTCTTTATAGCAATATTGATATAGTAGTTTATCAACCATCTACCATTTGATGTTCTTCTTGGCAACAAGATTAACAATGATTAAGGATTATCCAACTGAGAAATGAATATATCACTGCTTGTATCTCAGAATTTTCAAAGTTCCTTGATAGCTACAATGATAAAAATATAGTATCAAAAGGTATTAAATTCGCTTAATTAGGATTTAAGAGCTAGAGCAAATCCAAGACAACTAGATACTGTACTTGGACATTGCAAAATAAGTGTTTTACATGTGTTTTGTTCAGTAAGTTCAGTAAATTTCTACAGAACGTCTAGCCATTCCATACCTGAGAGTAACCACATGAGAGCTGCAAATATATTTTAATATTTCTTGGATGTCAATGTACTCTCATTGTTTGATTTTTTTATATAGTTAATACTTGTATTTCTGATAGTGGAGAAGTATTCTACTTTATTGTGCATTTTATTTTAGTTTAATATAGTTTGACATGAGTGTGTCTGTATGCAAATATATAATTATAAAATGCCCTTAATTCCTGGAAACTACAGATATTTGACAACTAATTTTCTAACATTTATTTATTTATAGTAATTTTTAATTTCAATTTGAAATTATCTTTTTTCTGACTGCAGTTAAGCGGTGGCTCAAATTTAAATTTCACTTGTTTTATTCTTACAGGCACACACTCACATAGACATAACGGACTTTTATCTTGATGCCTTGAATAATTTTTGTGAGGAACATTATTTTATCCTAAAATTATAAAAGCTTTACTTATTATATTTTCTTAGATATTTCTTTTATAATATATAAAGTGCTCATGATACATACATAAACAACTAGGTTAAAATTACAGTAATTGAGACTAAGTCTTTTTCCTTTTTTTTTTGTTTTTGTTTTTTGGTCTTGAGCCTAGCTTTTAACAGCAGGGCCATAATGGCTTAGCTCACTGCCTCTTCTTCCAAACATCCTTAGTTCAATTTTGAGCAACCACATGGTGGCTCACAACCACCAGTAATGAGATCTGATACTCTATTGATGAAAAGACTTGGTCAGTCCTTATCAACTTAGACCATGAACCCTAATGGGCAAGTTCAACAGTATCACCATATACAGGCTGCCCATGCATGCTTCAGCATTGCCAGGACATTAAATTCATTTCTTTTTCTTGTTGAATTCTCTTTGCTTAGTTCAATTTTTGTCTGCTACTTATTTTCAGTTAACTATTCTTGGAGTTCATTGGAATCAGGTGCTATATAATTGTAAGACAAAACATGTAACCACAGATTTACTATTACCTAACATAGAATTTTTGCATTTACAAGCCACAGATAAGTAAATAAAGAACTGTGAGATATGGAAAGTTGTGAGCTGCCTGACAAGGGTGGGGTGAATAAAATTCAGGTTGTCAGGTGTAGCAGCAAATGCTCATAACCCAGAACCAACTCTTAGTTTATGGGTACTACTGTTGTTTGCACACTTGTTCTCAATTACTTACAGAAGATAAGAGGACTTTGAATTGGCAATAGGGAAAGCCTGTGCCTGGTTGTCATTGGTTACATGAAAGGCAATAGAGGCCGGGCACTGTGTCATATATGATATATAGCAAAGTTAAAAGAGGCAAGAGCATAGACCTTCTCTTAGGACTTTAAATAAGGATCACAAACCTAAGGTTAATTGGATTTTAGCCTATTTAGCAGCGTTAAATGTCAGCTCTAATGAAATACAAAGTCACCATCAGACAGGCTTCCTCTTGAAGCTGATAGGAGCAGGTAAGAGAACCTCAGTCCAACATTAGGGGAAACTTGGGGAACTCTAGAGAAGGATGGTGTGGAATGTTGCAGCCAGGTAGGGTCAAGGACCCCAGGAGCACACTGCCCTCAGAATCATCTAGGCAGGGTTCGTAGGAGCTCACAGAGACTGAAGTGGCAACACCCGAAGTGCCTAGGTTGGAACCACAACACCTGAAGTGCTTTAGCTTGGAGTGAGGGTGTAACTGATTCTTTTGCCTGCTCTTGGGACCCTTTTCCTTTTATTGGGTTGTGTTATCCAGGCTTGATATGAGAATTAGTGCCAAGTCTTATTGTGTTGTGTTATGTTGACTTTCGTTGATAATCACTGGGAAGCAGGATCTTTTCTGAAAGAAAAAGCAAGAAGGTTGGATCTGGGGGAGAGGAGGGTGGGTGAGGATTGGGAGGAGGGATAGGCAGATAAGGCTGCAGTTATATTTTAGGAGAGAGGAATAAATAAAATAAATGTAATAAAAAATGAATGTGTTGTTATTAAGACTGTCAGTATCATATTTAAAGTAACATTGAAAACAAAGACTTTTTTACAACTTAAATTTCCTTGTGCTACTTGAGTTCATCCTCATTATATAAGCTAATATTATTTTACATATATTACAAATATTTAAACATTTGACATGTCAGTTTTTACCATTATAATTTTGTACTGTGTTGGCTAGAGATGTTCAGTTTTATAATGCTGCTGACACTTTTATTTCATTTACTTTACTGATCTTACCATATGCATCTCTTTTCTAGAGCTATACATCAATTTAATTCTAATTTTACTTGGCATTTTGCTTTATTTTGACTTTATATACCATCATATAGCTGCAACTGTGTAAAATTTAAATTTGATACATTTTTATTACCATCCATGTCAGGCAGCTCACAACTGTCTGTAACTCATATTCCAGACAATCTGATGCCCTCTTCTGGCCTTTATGGGAATCTGCTACCTGTTGCATGCCTACATAGATACATACTAACTAAATATGCTAAACATGTTTTAGCAATTCATTTTGCATTTGCTGCTTAGAGACTAATCTTCTTTATTTAATGCCTTTTCTATTTAAATTTTGAGTTGAAGTTTTAAAGTAAATTCTCTTTCAAAAAAATTAAATATTTTTAATAGACAATGGTCAAAGAAACCACTAAAGCAATTATGAAAATTAAAAATAACTTGAAGGTATTGAACTTCGTGATTTTAATAATAAATGTAGTATTATACTGACTTTTATAATAACAAAATAATGGAAAACTTTAGCCCAGAAATGTATGATTGGCTGACAAATCAACAGGTTCCAAGAATATACAATGTGTAAAGAGAGTGTTTCAGTGCAGGGAAAACTAAATATCTACATAGAACCTCATGAAATGGGGCTGGTATCTACCACACACAGAAATCAGTTCAAATCAGATAAAAGAACAGCATGTGCTATCTCATCTATATAACTGATAGAATATATCAGGGTTATGTGTCTCTCAAGGAAGCTAGATCTGTCTACCTCCATGATGTCCTCCAGTTTGATCTACTTTGTATTTATTTTTCAACTTGGTGGTGTGTGTCAACTTTTGAGTTATCTCTATATGGATATTCAACATTCTCAGCACAAATTGCTTTTGGCTTTTTTGTTTATACTTTTATTCATCTCTCATATATTATATCCCAACCACAGTTTCCACCCTTCCACTTTTCTAAGGATCCTCCCCACTATTTCCCCACTCCCTCAGTTCAAATCCTTCCCTGCTTCCCTTTACAAAAGAGGGCAGGATATCCCAGGGATATTCAGTGATCATGGCCTCTCAAAACACGATAAGACTGGCACGAACCCTCATGGGAGCTGGGGGGCTGTCTCTGTTTTATCTTTGCTAGGGATACTTTTTCTCCTACTGGGTTGCTAAATTCTTCTTGAATATGAAGGTTTGTATCCAGCAACATTTGTTAAACAGATTGTCCTCTAGTGTACATTGTTGGCACTATGGTTAATTAGGATATATATAAATATATATATGAAAGTTTATATTTAGTTTGTCTTCTATATTCATTTGCTCAATATTTCTGCTTCATTATGTTACTTTTGTATCTATGGTGTTTCAATATGCTTTAAATATATATTATGATTCCTTCAGTTTGTTTCTTTGTTTATTTCTATCTTTCTTTGTTTTGTTTTTCTTTTTGTCAAGATTCCACTGGTCATTTAGAGTGCTTGGTCTTCTATTTGAATTATTTGTATCTTATATTGTTTTTCACAGTTCTTTGAAGAATGCCATTATATTGGTGCAGATGACAATATTGGCATAAAACTTTGGAGTATGAACACTATAAAAATTTTGACATTTTCATCTAAGTACATAAGAAATCATGCATTTTTAGTGATTAATATTTTACTTCCAGGGTACACAAACTTAATTCCTAGTTATCTGCTTCAGACTCAAGAACAAAAAACCATAGAAGAAGCTGGATGAAACCTATTTACAGAATTATTTAATACTCTGACCATTAATATAATGACAGAAAGTATATATATAGACATACTTAATATATATTTTCAAAACATATTTAATTCAAAAATTAATTACATATGTATTTTATAAATTAAGAGATAATATTTATAATTAAAGAAAGGCTTTAAAGTTTCAAAATAAAACTAAACATTTATGATATAAGTGAAAATTGAAAAGTTCCTTCATTTAGCTTTATTTCTGTCCCATATCTTCTGGCTCTTCTGAAATGAGACAGAGATTTTGGATTTTGTCTTAACAAGCATTCCTGGATTTAGAGAAAAAAACACACTCCATCTCCAAAGCCAACTTTGATTTTTAATGGAATTGGGACATTAAAAAGGTCATCTGCTTTCTATGCTTGCAGAGAGCATTAGAAACAAATATTTGGGAAGATTTATGAAATTTTGTCTTTTTGGAAATGTGTACAACATTAGGCCAAGCTTACTATTTTTCTTGGGATATTTCTTTCTGGATGATTCATCTTTTATCAGATGTCACATTTGTCCAGTGGTATTCAGATCTCTTAATTGAATGCTTTCATTCTCTGGAAAGACAAAAACAAAACTCTTCTCCAACCCTAACTTTGGGAACTTCCTTTTTAGTCAGATTATATATTTGTTAAAGCAAAATGATTTTTGGCAGCAACAGAAGTATTATTTTTTATAATAAAAATATTTTATCTCATTTTTATGCATTCATACCTGATCAAATGAAAGTATTTGTTTGTCTCATAATTTAGTTTAAATTGAATGACCAAGTTGTTTGATGAGCTAGCACATCTCTTAATCAAGAAGTCCCTCCTGTTTGATTCTAATTTTTATAAATCTTGATGGTGTCCATAGCTTTTTATCTCCTGTGGAAAAGAAGAAAGAACCTCTTCTCTAACATAACAATTATTCTGGTTTCCAATTCTGAGGTCAATTCATCTTTAAAATGTATAGGATGACTTAATTCAGCAGTATTCCTATCGCACAATATCTCTCTGCAGCTATTGTTCATTGTTCACTAGGATTTAAAGTCAATAAAACACTATGTAATTTATCTCTGGGGTTCATTAATACCCAATTCTGCTTATTCAGCATATCTATTAAAGTCAATTAGAACTTTCTATAACTGTTTGTCCTGTGTGGTATACCTGTAATATGGTTTATGCTCTAGTAGGCAAAAAAAGCAGTTTCATTTAACTAAGGGCATATACTGGAGTATTGTCAGTCTTAATTTGTACAGTTATTCCAATAAAGGTAAGGTCATTAATTCCAATAAATGTGGAATACAGAATCAACCTTCTCAGATCTTAAAACAATTGCCCATCAAAATCCCAAATTTGTATTGATGGTATAATGCACACATTTTATTTTCCCAAAATTTACAACACGAAACTTATCCATTGTCCAAATTTCATTTCTTTGAGTATCTTTTGGGTTACTTACTTTAATAGAGTTTAATTACTTAAAAAATAAGTAGGGCATTTTGTTGGCTTGATGACAAGTGTTAGAAAATTCTCTCTTCAAAACCTAGCTGTTAACATGGTGTCTCTTATGAAATTCTGAAGATTCTATCATACTTCCTACCAATAACTGATCAATTACATTGTTACCTTGTGCTAAAGGGCCTGATACACCTGTATGAAATCTGATATGTGTTATATACAAGGGATAATTTCTATTTCTGATTATTTTTTCTAATTGAATAAATAAAAAGTTAATTCTGAATATTTGGAATAAATTCAGAAGTTTACATAAAAACTATTTCTGTATATTGAGAGTCTGTTACTACATTAAAGGGTTCTAGAAAATCTAACAGTGCCATGGGGATAGCATATAATTCTGACTTTTGAACAGAGCCATAAAGACTGTGAGTCACTTTACTTTTTTTTTTTTTACTTATAACCTGCCTTTCCTGATTTACTTTCATCAGTATCGAATATAGGGACTTCAGAAACTGGTTGTCCCTTTATTACATGAGGGAGAATCCAACTAGTTCTTTTTATAATATGAAATCTCTTATTTTTTTGATATTTGTTGCTATTATTTCCCAAGAAATTATTGCAAAATATTTGCCAATATTCATTTTATGCCCATAAAAAAGTGATTTCAACATTAGTAAAAAGTTTCACAATTTATGCTTGGTCTATCCATGATAATTGACAAGTTTCAATTTTCCATTCAGAATCAATTCAGACATCTTTTCTACATAGGGTCTTCAAGTTTTTACTGTTTGTGTGGTGAAATATCCGTTCTGAGACACTAGCATCTCTCTGCCTAATAATTCCTGTAGGAGAATGGATAGAAGGTTTAATAACCAGAATTCAATCGAGATCTGGATCTTTCTGTTCCACATGTGCTTCCTATAATATCTTTTCTATCAGGGTTAATTTTTGCTCAGCCTCAAATGATAGGTTAGGGTTAGGGTTAGGGTTGTCTTGGACTATTGAAGCTTTTATCACCTTGTAAATTTAGAAATATATTACTCAGTTCTTGTGCTGTTAATTCATTTGTCGGCCATAGCTGATTAATATCTGCAAGCAATTTTTGAATGACATTAAGAATTTGTAATTGATCTCTGCTGATTTGTTCTTTCTGTGATTGACTTTTCTATAAACCTACCTTATATTCTTAATAATTAATAGAATCTCCTCTTTGTGTTGTTTTAGGAGCAATTTGTAATTCCCAACAAGACAAAATTGTCTTTACTTCATGAAACATTTTTTTTTCTAAAATATCTGTGTCTGAGCAAGCCAATAAAGTATCATCTATATAATCATAAATTATAGATGGAGAGAACTATTTACAAATAGTTTTAATGACTGTTGTAAAACTATTGACACAAGATGGAGCTGTTTAACGTTCCTTGGAAAAGAATTTTCCAATGGTGCCTTTTAATAGGGTGGGGATTATTATATGTGGGCACTGTGAAGACAAATTTTTCTCTATCCTGTTCTTGTAAATGTATAGTAAAAATCAAGCAGCCTTTCAAATCAATCACTATAATAGACCACCCTTTAGATAATAAAGACCTCAAAGGAATTTCTGGCTCTGACATCAGTTAACAGTCTCCATTTTCTACATTTCATTTTAATAAAAAATATGGGAGAATTTCAAAGACTGGTCAGTTCTTCATTATGTTGAGCTTTTAATTGCTCCTGTACCTGCTGTTCCAATGTCTGTTATTTTTCTGATGTCAAAGTCAATTGTTCCACCCACAGAGGTTTGTCAATTAACCACTTTAACTCTACAGCTCTTGGGACCATTGTAAGTCCAGCTGCTATTATGCCGTGCTTTTTTACAACCTGAAAAGTTGGTGAATGGTCTTGAAAATAACTTTTAATATTTTTCTCAGAGACATGCATTAGTTTGTGGTTTGTTTCTGAGATTGGAGGAATGTTAATCTGTGTTTTCCATTGCTGCAACAACTCATCTCTCCCTAAATTCTTAACTATGTTAGCCACATTGTTTTAATTTTCCTGTCTGTCATTCCGGCTCTCTCCACTCATCACATCTTGCTCTTTGTTTTAACTAAGATAAAGTTTCAGTCCCTAGAAGCTGAACACTTACCTCATGAAGAGGGAAATCTGAATGCCAAGATCTTGCTAAAATTATTGTTACATCTGTATCTGTGTCTTCAAAACCTTCTATTTCAATGTCATTTTTTTTTGTATTTTAGCTTTTGTCTTTGATAATTTATAGACATTTGCCAAAATACCTGTTATATGGTCTCTCCTGAAAATTTTGCTTCATCTGACCTGTTCTGTCATGTAGCATTGTTTTAAACAAGAGCCATTAAGACTTCAGTTTCCCTGTGAAGTGGTTCCCACAATGTTTACAGGGAAGATTGAAGCAAATTTGACACTGGGGCCTGCAGAGGCCTCCTAAGGTGCTTCCCAATGGCAAAGGTTTATTTTTCTTACACTTTTACTTTTTCTACAAGTTTAATATTTATTTTATTATCATTACTCCTTTACTCTATGACTGTCTTTACTCATTTGTATTATAACTGTTTATACTCTTTTTCCTCTCTCTTTCAAGACTATGTATATTTATCAAACACTGTGGCTCATTTATAGGTCTTTTCCATATGGATTTGTATTTATTGAGTGAGGATCTGTGACTTCACAGTTACCGGCCTACTTCTTGAGAAGCATCCTGGATGCTCAGTCCTCATCCTGGTGGGAATTCTATTTCTGCAGACACCAGCACTGTTGCTGCCACCAAAGAAAAATAGATTTAACTAAATCTCTATCATTTTCTTTATAAATTATACTCGAGATTCAAAGGCTGGGTTGTAAAGCTGCTTGCTTAGAGAGGTTTAGTAGATGCTACCTAACTTTCCCTCCTCCTCCAAAAGCCCATCTTTTAGCTCTACCAAAACAAAAAGAGGCGTGACACTCAAAATTCCTTGCTACTACTACCGGAACATTTCTCTATCTCTTCCAGATGCCCTCTGATGCTCTGTAATTACTTTCTGTCAACTAGTTCCTAATTCAGCCTACTGATCCAAGGTTAATTTTATTTAATTAATGCAAATACTAACCCAGGGTTCACAGTGTGATCAACTATCCCCCAACAGACAAAGTTGATGAACCAATTTTCCTGAGCTATGAACAGAAACAAGTTGAAGAAATTCTTTCCCCTGAGTTAACTGCAGGATTACATATTAAAATGTCATCTTCAAATTAATCAAATAAATCATGATCCTTCCAACTATAAATATTATGTAAATGGTGACTCTGAATCTAAACGCTCTACAAAAGAGATGAAAAATTGTTTTATTAAAAATAAATATTTCTCTGCAGTTGACACAGTAAAGATGTTAAGAAATCCTTCTCTTGCAGTTCTAACTTAGCTTGAGAATTCTCAAAATCCCTTCCTGGCATTCTTTATGGTCCTCTTCCTATTTGTTCATAAATATATTCTAAATAAATTAAAGACTTCAAAATAAACAATGATACTATGAGACTGCTCATGAAAAGTTGGAAGCTACAGAATATAGGAGTAGATAAGAACTCTTTAAACAGGACTATAGTCACTCAGACAATGGGTCATCAAATGACAAGTGTGACCTCATCTAAATAAATACTTCTCTACAACAAAGTAAATAGTTAATGTTATGAAGCAGCCTATAGAACAAGAACAGATGTTCAATACATAAACATATATTTTTACTGCTAATATGTTTACATATATGTTTATGTATTGAACATCTATATTTATTACTATATAATAATATATATGATTAATTTGTATAGTATACAAGTAATTCAAAAAGGAAAAAGCTAATAAAAGCATGCTATGGATATGAAGAAATAAATCTCAAAAAGAATAATATGAATGAGTAATAAATATTTGATAAACTATTCAATATCATAAGCAAAATGAAACAACTTTAAGATTTCATCTTACCCTAGTCAGAGTTGATATTATCAACTAAAAAAATAACAAAAAATATTTGAAAATATGTGGAGAAAAATGACCACTATCATCGTGTTAGTTTAAACACAAATTGGTGTAGTCAATTTGAAAATCAGTGCGCAAATTCCTCAAAAGGTTAAACTAAAGTTAACTTACGGCCTACCTGCTCCAGTCCTGGGAATGTATCCAAAGATTATTATAGTTTATTACTGAGTTACTTGCTTATCCCTTTTGATGGTCACAGTATTCACCATACCTAGGGTATAAATCAGGCATGATATCCTTCAAATGAAAAACTGATATTGAAATATATATATTCATTGAAATTTCATTTGGCTATTAAATTGAAATAATAAAATAATAAAATAAAATATACAAATGGATGAAATTGGGGGAAAAGTCCCTTTCTGAGATTACCTAAACAGAAACACACATAATCTGAGATCCTTTCTCATATGTGTACCCTAGGTTTGTATCTTTAAATTTTCTGTTTTTAACTTGTAACAGTTGTTGAAGCCAGAATTATAGAAAAAAGGACAACTGGACTAGTAGATGCATTGCTCGAGGAGACTAGCAAGATACATATCTCATAAAAACAGATGAGTGTGTGTGTTTGTGTGTGGGTGTGTGTGAGTGTGTGCCTGTGTGTGTGTGTGCAAATGTTTGTAAGAGAGAGATGGGAGACATACAAACTACAGAATTGGAGATATCCTGCAAGGCTGTATAATGCTCTTCCTATAACCCACATTACTAATCAAAAGCAGAAGTATCTGGTCTGGTTAATCCTTTATAAACTCTTTGCCAGGAGGTACAATAGGCTCCTAAAATTATGAAAATTCTTGCCTCTCTTTAGGAATGGTGGTAAATATAGAATGATGGTGAAAGCAGAAAATGGCTGTTTGAGGTGCTGGGAATATGTGACTGCTGAGTTCTTAATCACAAACGTGACATTTACACCACCACCTCACAAGCTCAGGGAACAACAGAAAGAATGTAAAAACACCAGTTAAAAGTATTGGACGTGGTATCCTCTTAGAATGAAACAGCAAATGTAATCAGAATATGTCAGCAGCTTCAGGTGTCTCAAATAGATCTAAATAAGAATGATCTTTCCTGAATCATGGATTGGGAAATAACTCACACCTACTCCTTTCCATTAAACAGTCGACTACCACTGGATTCTAATGAAGAGGAGGAGATAGTTTACAGTTATGTGACCACTAAGGAGTCAACTATGCTCCAATGATTAGTTCCAAACTCATTTTCCTGCTTAAAACGAGAGTCAAAAGAAAAAAGCATAATAAATAGGGGAAAGAGTATTATAGGAAGATCTAGACAGTAAATGAGGTTGAAATAATATTATTAAGAATTTACTATGTTCATATGTGAAATAGTATCAGAACAGATTTAGTAAGAGTCAAATAATAAATAATTAAAATATATTCCATTAAGGAGTTATTGAAACTGAACAGAAACACACTGGAACCTTTCCATTGTAATGGAACAGATTCCATTACTCTACCTGATTTCTACAGTTTTATGAGATATAAAATAAAAATCCTGTCCCAATGAACTCCTACCTGTGCTAAAGAATAAATCTTAAAATTTTTATCTCAACATAAAAATTGGGTTTATTGCAATAATAACTAACAGTATTCCCAAGTTTTGAGGCATAGGCAGATACATATTCAGAACTATCATAAATTGAGTTAGACCAATATATGTTCAAGAATGAAATTATTCTCTAAAGATTGTAAAGTCTTGCCAGATGAAAATTAGTAACACCTGTGTACAACTTGTTTTCACTGATCTTCCTTTACATTTGGTGAGAAGTCTGCTAAGATTACAAATGAAAAAATAATTTATTTTTCTGCAATACTACCATGATGTTATCTTCTTTCCCATTGTGTTAGTTAGTACAGTGCAGTCAGTGGCCTGTTTATTCAATTTACAGTTAATCTTAATGACAGTTTTAGAATGGAGGTGAATTATTTATGGATATTTTAAGGTTGAAAATGAATTAATGTTTTTATTTTATTTTGATCACAGTTAAATTTGCCAAAGAAAAGACAGTTTTAATGTTAATTATTTAATGATTCTTAATTCAATTCTAAAACCCCAAAAGACCTTTACAACTACATGTGTATGACCCATTCACTTTGAGTAGTATGATAAGTGGAAAAAATGTTCTGTTATAGATTTATAAATTGACATTCATCCAGTAGTAACTTTTAATTCTAGAAATTCAAATTGTTTTCATGTACTAGGATATATATATATTCTTTGAATAATGTCCTCACTGGTAAGTTAGTTAAACATGACCTTTCCTTTATTCTAGATTCATTTTCTGTCTCTCTTTTTTGTTGTGTCTGTTTGTCTGTCTGTCTCTCACTCACTCTGTGTGTGAGTGTGAGAGTGTCTTCTCTAGGGAAAATGCAGATTAAAAATAAAATCATAATTCTCTTTGAGTATTCTACACTTCCTTTGTTACAGCTATTTCGGTAGAGACAATTTCAATTTCTTTTTGGAAATTAAGCATCTGTCCTCAGAAAATGTATTTAAAACTTTTTAAAAAGTTAATGAGCTTCTGTCAGTTTAGAACTCAGAAATGTCTTTCTCAAGGACTTGAGAAGCAGCCATGTGAAATATTTTCATCTGTGATCCAAGCAATAACCATGCATGATCTTACTTTGCTTATTCAATGACATAAAATCAACATGTTCAGGATTTATGGTTGTAAATAGGAATGTCTATTATTAGGAATGGGTTATCTCTGTTGGTGTTTTTAACCAGTATGTCTGGATAGATCCTCTAACATGCTGGCTACTGTCATTGCTCTTGGTTAAAATTTAAACTCAATAGAAAAAATCCAACTTTGGAAGCTACCTTGTACTTGAGTCATATCATATGTAGAAACTAAGATGTTATTGACCTGCAAGTCTTATCACTATGAGCTAGCTTTTAAAGTGATGGGAGATGATATGAATGCTACCAGAAGAAAATATAATCATAACTCATATTGAGGTTTGCCCCCTGAAAGCTACACTAATGGTAGGGCTGAAAGGGGTAGATAGTGGAGCAATTTTGGCACAAAAATCAGAGGAGAAAGTAAACATTTTCTGATTGGCTTTAAGTCCAGAAATATACAATTGAAAGCATACTTACCACCATTATCACAGCCACTACCACTGATGAATAGACCATTAATACTAGCAAAGACCCTATTTCTGCTATTGTGCTAAGTGAACTAAATGTTAATCAATGTCTAATGACCTAATGCTATACTTGCAGATGAATGCATCCTTCAACCCTCACAAATAAAATCCTTTCTGTGTTAGCTGGTGTTTAATATAGAGTACAATCATTGGTCAATTTTAAAAAATAATATTCTTCCAAACACTAGACCTAAGTGAGGTATCTATAACAAAACACTGCCCACATATCTCAGGATTTAATGTATAATAGTGGGGAAGAACTATTTTAAGACACAGAGAAGTGGATAACTATGAGAAAACAACGTTTCTCCAGACCAAATAGAATAGTTGCACATTGAGCATTGAGATATTGTGACACCATGCACAAAACAGAAGACTGAGCAGAGTAAAAGCTAGAAAGAGAATTTCATATTATAAAGAATAATCCTTTATTTCTAAAGGGAAAACCAGAGTCTCCAATTTTGGTAACTGACAGTTTTTTCCAAACCCTTGCTTATTTTACTGGTTTTAGGGAAACTATAATTCATTGTGAATTTAAGTCTTTTATCCCACCTCATTCTTATTTTTCCATGAATTATTTTGATTGCATATTTTTTCTTATAATATCATTAAAATTAACAAACTGCAATTACTATTAGGAAGAATATACACAGTGGGGTTATTGGAGAGATGTCTATGGCATGTAAATTGTGGAGGTGGTATACTGCCGAAACATGCTGAGAGAAAAGTCATTATTGCAATCACGTTTGGGGAAATTATCTTCAGTGAAGTAGAGATAAGGGCTTTGACCATTTGAAATGGCATGAAAAGGATCAGCAGGTGTATATTCTCATACCATTTGGGATTCTTGGTTGTATATTTGCTTCATTTAGCATTAACTACACATTAATCATGTACTATATATATGCTCTTTTTTTCCCTCTGCCTCTGTCTTTTTGTTTTATTTTTTCCATACTCTTTTATTTCTTTCCATTCAAAAAAAATTTACATTTACTCCCTTTCTCCCAGTCCCCTACCACTCCCCCCCCACCCACTCCCTCCGCCTGTTTCCTTAAAGAGGGCATGGTACCCTGCCCTGTGGGAAGTCCAAGGCACTCCCCCCTCCATCCTGGCCCAGGAAGGTGTCATCCAAATAGACTAGGTTCCCAAAAAGATAATACACGCAGAAGAAATAGGTCCTAGTTTCATTGTTGATGGCTTCTCAGTCTGCCCCCATTGGCAGCCACATTCAGAGAGACCAGTTTGATCATATGCTAGTTCAGTCCCAGCCCAGCTGGATTTGGTGAGCTCCCATTAGTTCAGGCACACTGTCTCAGTAGGTGGACCAGCCCCTCACGGTCTGGTCCTAACTTCCTTGATCATCTTCTCCCACCTCCTGCTCTTTTTTTTTTTCCATACATTGTTTTGTTTTATTTTTTCCATTCAAGAACATAATTAAAGATAAAAAAAAAAATTTTTTCCTTTCTTCCCCTTCTCCCGGTCCCCTCCCACTACCCCCCACCCCTCCTCCCTCCCCCTTCTTCCTTGAAAGAGGGCATGGTGCCCTGCCCTGTTGGAAGTCCAAGGCCCACCCCCAT
>PVIU01019204.1:0-36997 GCA_004026605.1 Ondatra zibethicus | reverse complement strand
GGAGGGAGGGAGGGAGGGAGGGAGGGAGGGAGGGATAAATAAAAGATAATGTGCTATTAGGCACCTGATTGTTAACTTAAGACCGTTAGGGAGAGGCAAGCTTCCATTAGCAGTTTAGAAAGTCATACGCTGTTGGTCAGAAAGAGTTCAGAGAGAGTTTAAAGACACCCACCAAATCTTACCATAAGAACAACTTGCAAGTACAAGGAAGCAGCTCTCCCTCTGTTTATGCAACCAGCTCCCCAAACAAGCTCCTTGCAGGCAGTCCAAGGAAGCAGCTCTCCCTCTGTTTATGCAACCAGCTCCCCAAACAAGCTCCTTGCAGGCAGTCCAAGGAAGCAGCTCTCCCTCTGTTTATGCAACCAGCTCCCCAAACAAGCTCCTTGCAGGCAGTCCAAGGAAGCAGCTCTCCCTCTGTTTATGCAACCAGCTCCCCAAACAAGCTCCTTGCAGGCAGCCCCTTCTCTCAGGTTCTCCTTTAGGAAAGGGGAGTTTCTCTGGGAGGAAAATCTGGGCTAGGCAGAGAGGAAATGATTGTAGGAATCACAGTTCCGTATATAGACCAGACTCTCTAATTTAATCATTATAAATGAGCAAGTTCAAAACAAGAAATGGCTGTAAACCAGTAAGCTTACTGTCTCTGGCTGTTTTTTTTTTTGTACCTTAATCAAGAGATTTTACATAGAAATGTACCCACAGATTGACGTACAGACTGTGCTTAGGAAAAAAATTCAGATGTAGAATCCTACTTCCCTGTTCTCTGTGTTGTAATACAGTCATTAGCAAGCCATTTAATAAAATACAATTATTGATAACAGCTACCATTCATAAAGTATTCTCTTGTATTCCTGGAACAAAAAACATATCAAGTAGTTGTGTGTGTGTGTGTGTGTGTGTGTGTGTGCAGTATATGTACACATATGTATATATGTACTTAAACATTCTTAGGCTTCATGTTTATGCCTCTTATTATTCTTTTCTGAATGAAAAATGTAAGAACATCTCAATATTCATCTTGGCAAAACACACACATTGGCAGCACGAGAGTTTAAACAAAGGCAATATACCAGCAGCTGCCTGTCTTAGTTTGTATTCTGTCGTTTTAATAAAACACCTTGACCAAAAGTAATACCCCGTTGTGAAGGTAAGTCAGGGCAGGAACTTGAGGCAGGAATTTAGAGCCAGTAACTGAAGTAGAGACTGGTATGGAATGATGCTTACCGACTTGTTCAGTTTGCTTTCTTATACACCCCAAGACTGTCTGCACAGTAATGGCTCTGACCACAGTAGGCAGGGCTATTCTACAGCAAGCATCAGTGGAGAAAATGCCCCCATTTGTGGGTTGTCAGGTCACACCTGAAGGTGAAATTTGTTTCAATTGAAGTTCCCTGTTAACAGAGGACTCTAACTTGTGTGAAGTTGACAAAAACTAAAACAAAAACAAAACAAAACCTACCTTACCTTGTGAGAATTTTCAGTGAAGTTATACATTACACTAAAGGATGGGAAACAAAGGATTACGGGATTGAGGGCAGGAGAAAGAAATATAACTCAGTTGAGGTCACCAAAAACTTATTTTCTAGGAGGAAGACGGGTTGTCACTGATGACTTATTCTTTTATTCAAAATTATTTATCTAATGCTCAGCTGCATCCAAAAACCTCCTTTAAGTGTTGAAGATACAACAATAAATTAGACAAAACTCAGGAAGCATAAAGTAAAATACAAGCTAATTTTTAAACTAAAATACACGCTAAATGCATATTTGTTGAAAAGGTCAGTTTCTTAGGAAGCTTTGTGCCTAGGTAAAGGCTTAGTCTACTGCTATAGTAGCTGCAAAAACAAACATTTTTTTCTGAAGTTTTCAATTGTATTCAAATAATTATTTATTCGCATTTATTGAGCATCTTCCATGGGGTGAGAAATAGAACAAGAGACCCCTGCCTTTTGGAATTTATAGTGTACAATGAGACACGGTTATCACATGAACAAACATGGCTGCCTGTGGTAAGTATTTGAAAGAAGGTAAATAAGGTGATACCATGCATGAGCCACCTTTCCTGGATAAGTGCAATTCCCACTCCTCATCAAAGAAGTCTCTCTACAGCAAATGCACACCATCCCAGAAAACCACAATTGGATACAAGCCAGAAATCAATCGCTCATTTAGATAGAGTGCAGGCACAATGGATACACCTACATCAAAGCCCCTGTATCTGTAGTTCAGGGAGCATTGAGGAAATGGGGGCAGGAAGATTGTAAGAGCCAGAATAACAGGAAGTCTCCTGTAAGATAATCTCTGTTAGAAATCACTGCAAAATCAACACCCAAACAATGGTGATACCAATACACATACGAACGTGAAAGGGGGAAATCTCGTGGGGTTCCACCTCTAGGCCAAGAACTACTCGCAGGTATTGCCTGCCAAGAGAAGGAGAGTTAGCCTCTTCTGGGGATGAGCTACATTATTGTAGGAAGATAAGGTCTACCAGGCCAAAAGGAGCCAACCTGGAGACTGCCTGGCACACCCAGCCCAGCATCTGTCTTCCTTGATGTCCTTCCTTTTAATCCCCTCCCCCGACAAAGACATTAGACCCAGCAACACATTATGGTTGTTGAGTAGAGTGGTCATCCTTAAAGCCATACACACACAACACAACAGATTCAGCAGCTTGTATTTAAAATTTGTGCATACACATACATACATACATACATATATACATGCATACATATATGCAACAATAATAATAAAAAAGGTTATCAACTTGAGAGTAAAAAGGGGTACATAGGAAGGCCTGGAAAGGAGAAAGAGAAGGGAAAAATAAAATTCTGTCTCAGTAAAATATATTTTAAAAATTAAATTTACTTGGTGTATAATTGAATAATTTTAAATTTTTCTACATATGCCTAGCAGCCTTATACTTAGTGCTGTTTGTGTATAACTGATACAAAGATTATTAAGGCCTCCCTGGAGGTCTGGGAGGGTGCTTCTAGAGATGACTACATCTACATCATGAGGAATCTGACCTCATTGATGGTTCAGTCATTTGATTTTCATCTGCATGTCACATTTTTGTGGAAAAGGAGAGATTTCATGCAGAAAGAGTTGACTTTAGTACCACAGGAAGACACTATCGTAGCAGCATGTCACCACCAGAATTTTCTTCTGAAGTGCTGGCTTTTTTTCTGATCTCTTTGTCTGGTTCCTACTGATGCTCCTTGTATACTCTAGATATTAATATTTTGTGATATTTTTACATTGCAGATGTCCTCTTCCATTTGTCTCCCTCAATCAATGTTGTCTATCCTGAGTAAAAAGCCTTCAGCTGTGTTATAGCCGAATGTCTCATTCAATCCTGAACATGACTTTCTATTTTATTTCAGAGTATTTTGCAATATTTAATAGACCTGATTCTTTTTATCTGTAAAGGTCTCAGGTGTTCTTTATTAATTTCTACACATTCTTGAGTTTTATTGTCATTGGCTGTGATTGTTCTTATATTTCTCACTTCATGTTCTAGTTGGTTGATGCAAGACAGAAAGATATTAGCTTTTTTTTCTTTTTTGCTTGTTGGTTTTGCTTGTTTGATTTGTTTTATTTTTCAAGAAAGGGTTTTTCTGTGTAGCCTTGACTGTCCTGTAGACCAGGCTTGCCTCGAACTCAGAGATATGCCTGCCTCTGACTACTGGAATTAAAGGCACACAACACCACTACCCAGTGATAATTAGTTTTTATGAATTGATTTTATATCCTATAACTTTATTTTCATGTTTTGTGGAATTTTCTAATAAAATTCAAATGATCTTTGTTTTTATGTTCCTATTTTTTGCATTAACAGAAATTATTTTCCTTTCAATAAGCTCTTTTGATAGATGTTCTGGTATTTGCCTCTCCTTACACTTCTGAGAGAGACACATCATGATCGCTTTTTAAAATGAACATTTGACTTCTGTGAGTGGACAGCTCCTTTGCACCTTGGCAATAATACTCATAATTAAAGGCTTCTCCCCTTCTTTTTCCTTTTGTTCATTCAACTGCGGAGTCAAGTCTATACTTGATTTATGCTATAAGTTAATCAGATTTGGCTTATTTTTTATTTCAAAGAAAAACTTTAAAGGAAGAGGGGTAATGTATGTCCATGGAATTTTGGTAGAACTTTCTGAATCTTTTACTTGATGGGCGAATGAGCCTGACTGAGATTCCTTTAGATAAAAGTCTTATAGATGTCCACACTTTCTTTCTCTCTACACTCATACAAACCTACAGAGCCTGCTTTTGCTTTATTATCCAACCTCAAACTATTGCTTATAGCTGTTCATTTTTCTTTATTAGTTTGTTAAATTATGACACCTTTCTTTTTCATAAATTTTATTTCTAACCTCTTTTTATTTTCCTGCTCAGTTCTGCCAGAATTTACCCATGCCTGTTTTGTTTTGTTTTCAGAAAAGCAAATTTTTGTTTAGTCAGTGTTTTCTAATTTTTCTCTCCTTCATTGTGGTTTATTTTTACATTGTTCCTGTGTATGCTTCTCTTGTCTTGGGTTAATATGTTGGTCTCTTCTCTCATTTTCTTCTACTGTCCTTGTAAGTATGTTGAAGCTCTCAAGGTTTCTATTACTGTATCTACTCTGGCTTGATGAATTTGATAAGTTGAATTTTAAGGTCCTTTATGTCTCCAGTATCTCCTTCAAAATATTGCTTATTCCCAAATCAGTTAATGGTATATTTATTAGTATCCACATATATATAGAAAAAATTCCTAGCTACTGTCTACTCTATTTTTAAATTTATGCCATCATGACAAGTCACTTTAGCCTGTATAATGCAGTATTTTTGAATTCCCTGAGACTTTTCTTGTAGTTAAGTATGCAATTAATTTCTGTGAATGTTCTGCTTACTCTGAAAATTATGTATTTATTTCTTGTTTGGTTATATTTTCTCCATCTGTGCTTAAATGACTTCACCCCTTAATTTGCTTCAGATGATGAGACTAAGGGGTACAAGAGTTACTGACTACATGACAGGAGCAGAGAACAGAGACCTGCCTGACTTGTGCACTGACTACAGGGCTTTTAGGAGAAGAATTTCCTCTACAGTAGCTGGCCAAAGCTTGAAGGGCATGGACCTTCCACTAACTGCCAAAAACCGAAGGCAACACCTGCCCATCTTTTTGGGTTCCCCGGATGTGCACAGAAAGAAGCAGAGAAGTGGTGCAGTTTAATATATATAAGAAGTCAAGCATCAAAAACTAAGTAGAACTCTGTCCTGAGTGCACACTGATTTTTGATGTTCAATTCTGTTATTTTTTTATCTTCTAAATATTGGCCTAATTTGTATTTGTTTGACCTACCACTTCCTCTAAGTGTTTGTAAAATCTGCAAGTGACAAGGTTTTTTTATCCACTCCATTTGTACATATCAGTATTTTATAAAATTTCAAGTTCTTTTATATTGGAAAGATATATTGTTGGGTATATGCATATCAAGGCATTTATTGTTCTTGATTCTGCATTCTTATCAGTATTTCATACCTTTTTAGCTTTGAGTCCTCTTTTGCGAGTAATGAAATTTGTTATCATTCATTCTTTGAGTGTCGTCTTACTATTTAAGAATTTCTCTATAATTTTGTTTCTTAAATATTTTAATTTTGATTATATTTTCATTTCATTTAGGAATCTGGTGTAGGAGTTCCTTCTGTTTGTGTGTTGCTTTCATTGGGTAATTAATAAAGAAACTGCCTTGGTCTACTTGATAGGACAGAACTTAGGTAGGCAGAGTAGACAGAACTGAATGCTGGGAAGAAGACCAGAGTGGCAGATGCCATGGATCTCCTGCCTGAGACAGATGCTGGTTAGAATCTTGCTGGTAAGACACAATCACGTGGCGATACACAAATTAATAGAAATGGATTACGTTAAGTTGTAAGAATTAGCCAATAAGAAGTTAGAGATAATGGGCCAGGCAGTGTTTAAATGAATACAGTTTCTGTGTGATTATTTTGGGTGTAAGATAGCCAGGCAGCTTGGACAACAAGCAGCCCGCTCCTCCTGTTACAGAAATCTTTTGCTTTATTAAGTGACTTTTATTTGTTATAGTTACTGGCTATTAAAATTGTATTGACATTCCATGGTTTTTGTCTGCCTTCTATTTTCTTCTTAAATAATTGAAAGTTTATTTTATCAGAAAATTATTTGTTCCAATTTTAATCTTCAACTATTTTTAAATTCCTTCAGTCTTTTATGCATGTTACATTTTTAATGATGTCTTAATATCACTTACTTTTACTGCTTAATTTCCATTACAGTTTTACAGTTTTCTTTCCTTAAACTTGTCCTGTTTCCTTTCTTAATGACTACTTGGCCATTTTACCATGAATTCTTCATTTAGATCCATTCACTCTTTTAAGCTGTTATTCATATTTGGGCTATTACATTTCTGATCATAGCATCTACACTTGATTTCTTTTTTGTGCATGGACAATAACCCCACTTTCATGTTTGGTAATATGTAATAATGCTATTAAGATTTGTAATTTGCCTTGATCTTAGCTTTTTATTTGATTACATGTTGTATTTTTAAATTTTGTAACATTATCTATTATGAGTCTATAGTTTTAAAGATCTTTGAAGACGTCAACTATAGTTTTTCTTCCTTTCATGACTTAGGGTTGTGTAAAAATACATCAATGGAACTGTATCTCAAAAGCCTGTCTCAAAGGGAGCCTCTCAAGTCAAATCTGAATTACATAACTGTCATTTTTACAAAGTTCACACACACACACACACACACACAAACACACACACACACACACCCCTGAACCTTCACTTTACACATCTCCTTGCTTGGAGATGAAAACTCAGGGGAAGCTTGATTTTACATGGCCTTCTCAGGAAATGTTTTTCCACATTCAGCTACCCAGGCTTGGAGGCCACATTTGGACCCAGATGATGTGAAGGCTGATAGTAGACATTTTTCATCCACATAATGTTGTTTTCTTGGGAATGCAGATTGCAAGAGCTGTGTTAGCACACAATCTTCCCTGTGGGTTTCATTAGGCAGGGGTTGTAGACATTGGGTAGTTGGTCACAATCCTGTTGACTGCTTTTATGATACCTGAAGGTGTAAGTATGAAGCCTAAACCACAGCAGAGATTTCAGGGAGTAAATTTCTGCTGATAAAAGCTAAAGACAATGGGTGAAGCTAGTCCAGATTAGAGGTGGTATGGATGCAGCTGGTGAGGTCACCAGGGCAAGGTTGTGTAAAACCTTTGGAGCTCATAGCATACCACCAGCTACCTCAGATGTCAAGCATGGATTTAGAATTTAATGTTTGACCTCATACATTTTACTTTCTTCTACTTAGTTGGAATTTTTCCATTTCTCACTTTTGAAATTGGAACATTTAGCCATCATATTAAAAATATTTAAATAGTTTATAATGTTTATATGGACTCATAGCTAAATCTCAATGAAGATATAGGATTTGAACTTTTGAGAAACTGTAAAGTGTTAAGATTATGGAGCCGCTCAGAGATGGACGACATGTATTTTGAATTGAGAGAGGGGCATGAGCATTTTGGAGGTAAATGTCATGGTTTTAATGTTAAGTATTCAACCAAAACAAGATTTTTTCAATGAAGGTTTAGCTCCTGGTTAGTGTGCTATTTGGAAATGATTCTGTCGTACAGGTATTAACTTCATTAATGCCTATTCACACTAAATTGCCTATTGCTAGATAGGACCTTGCTAAAGAAGTTATGTCATTGGACATAGGCAGTGAAGGATTTGTCTTGCCATTGGCCCTTTACTGTGCATCTCTGTGATTCCCATTAGACAATCATCTTTGCTTCATCATGCCTTTCCAAAATGATATTTGGCCTTACCACAAATTCTTACCAGGCTAAGAATCAACAGATCCAAAAACTTATAAAACTGAAAACCAAATTAAGTCTTTCCTCATTTGAAGCTGTTTTGTTGTAAGGGAGAGGGCCATTTGTTCATCCCAGCCACCCGGCGCTAGCTTACACCCGAAATAACCACACAGGACCTGTATTAATTAAAACACTGCTTGGCCATTAGTCTAACTTCTTATTGGCTAACTCTTACATATTAGTTTAACCCATCTCCATTAATCTGTGTATCACCATGTGGCAGTGGCTTACTGGAGATTCTAACTGGCATCCATCTCAGGCAGAGGATCCATGGCTTCCCTCTGACTCTGCTTTCTTCCTCCCATAATTCAGTACTGTCTTCTCCACCTACCTAATTTCTGCCCTCTCAGGCCCAAAGCAGTTTCTTTATTCATTAACCAATGAAAGCAACAGACAAACAGAAGGAACTCCTACACCATTGTTTGTGTGGAGAAGCTTTTTTGTTCAAGGCAACCAAAAAATTCCTGACTGAATGATTTATTATATATTATAAATAGACATTCATTTTTAATCAATAAAGGACAAAACCCACCTGTGCAATAGAATGAGCTTCCCCAAACCTCTCACTACTGCTTTGAGTTTATGAAAAATGAAATCAAGCAAAGCCTGGTGCATTCAGTACTTAGATTTGTTTTAGTAGGGTACAAGTACCCGAAAAATCCTCCATATGGCAGGAAATAAAGTTAAATGCATCCAATAAGCTTTGGAAAGAAAAGGAATCAGGCTACATTCATGTTTTCATATTAACTTGTTCCAGGGCTAGAAGCATGGACTTCAGGCGTGCCATTGTTCTCAGGCTTGACTCCTTCCAGTTATCTTCTTGTCCTTTATTATCCCAAGGTGTTGGCTGATTTGTTAACCTTTGACAGGAAAAACTGGCATCATATAAGCCGAAGTGTCAGTAAGACAGAGCCATATCCCCAAGAGCCCCACACGGTGGGAGCACCCCCATCAAGGTGATGTACTCCCAAAGGAAGCTCAATTTTATATCTAATGATGTTTGGTCTAGAGCAGCATCTCATGTGAAGTCACACTGAGATCTCGCCTGAGAGACCTAAAGCCTGGGAGATTTTTGTGGGCTGCCAATATGAAAGGCAACATATCTTAAAACAATGTGAGAATTAAGTATGCATCTGAACTTTGAAGGTACTTCCAATGCACAGCAGGAATATAATATTTGAGGTCTGCTCTTCATCCTAAAATACCACGTTTTCTAGAATAAATATCTCTAAGATCTATTCATCCATTGTCATTTTCCTAATGACATTAATATCAGTCTTTGTCAGTAAACAACAAAGACAAGATTTTAAATTAATCAATCTTAGATTATGTTCCAAAATGATTGCCAGTTCTTTCTCGCAGCTTCATGTTGCTTTCCTGTGACCCCCATTCTTGCTTCTTTATTGAGACTTTCATATCTTATCGTATCTCTTTTCAGTTTTACAGTCATCACCCACCCTCTAAATCCTCTACTGTCTGTAGATACCAATCTCTCTCCATTCCCCTTCAAAGAGAGGAGCTCTGATGAATCCATTCACCCATTTTTTCCAAATCTATGACAAGACTGCTGAGTGTTATTCAGAACTGTGCCTTTCTGAAAAGTGTCGTTAATGTAAACCTGTGGTTTCCAACCTCGGCTGAGTCTTAGGAGCCAGACCACCACTTATACCCATGGATCCTCAATCCTGCCTGCGCATTTTCAAAAGTCCTGATAACTGGTTCTCATCCAAGGCAAAACAAAAAACAAAAACAAAAAATAAAACAAACCAACCAAACAAGAACAACAACAACAACAACAAAACAGATCCTTTCCTACTAAGAACCGTGCATCAGTAACTTTGAATTTTGAAAAAGCAGCTGACTGGCTAGAACCTTTGCTCCACAGGCCTTCAGTCTCCCATTAATCCTGACTAATGAACGTAAGTTGACAGTGTTGCTTCCTTCATAGAAGGCATCAGAAACTCTTAGCCTCATCCATTCAAGAGAAACAAAAAAGAAACAAGGTTGGCCTATTTCACAGGTCCTTTGCAACTTCAAGTGTATTCAATGCCAAAAGCACAACTTTTCAAAGTTACTATCAAACTTAATATAAAGGTTATGACTTATAAAATGATCTCTTCCAAACACCCTCAGATTGCATCTCCTTGCCTTCCTACCAAGGCTAGATGAATGTGATGTCTACTGTGTGGAATTCCAAAAAGATCTCTGTGTGTTTCAGGCCAGCCTGATCTACATACCGGGTTTTAGGCCAGCTAGGGCTATATAGTGAGACACTGTCTGAGAAAATGTTGAGTTTGTTTTATGCTTATGAAATTCATACATTTATATGTGTGATAATGATGTGTTTTAACATCTATATTCATGAAAGAGATAGCTCATTACTTTCTATACTATTCTTTCTCAGGTTTGAGCTCCATGAAGTATGCATATATGTAATAAAAACATTAAATGATATATATGTTGCATATAGCACACTCATAATTTTGTATACATATGTGCTCCTAAAATGAAGTGGTACCTTGCCATTTTCTACTCTCTTAAGAATTTTTTATGTATTTGAATGATCATGTATTTGAATCTTGAACATTTGGTAGAACTCATGTAAAAATCATTTGGACGTGGTATATGCTTGGTGAGAAGATTTTTAAAATACTGGCTTAATTTTTACACACATTAGGGCTCGTCTTGAGTCAACTTTGATATATTTCTTGGTATTTTTATCCATCTTATCTACATTTTTCATGTTTATTATTATTTGCATTGCTCATCTTAGACCTTAATAATACTTGTAAGTACAAAAGAAGATATCAGTGTGTTTGCTCACATCCCACTGCCCTTTGCTTCACTGAAATTTTCTGGACATGATTTCTGTCTACAAAAAAGCACCAATGCACTTTAGGAGATAAGCAAAGAACAACCCTAAAATGCTGCTCAATCTATAAGGCCCATCAGTCTCACGTCCCTTCTTCAAGTGACTCAGAAGAAAGATGACAAAGTACTGGTGAGATTGTGGTGTGTTCAGTGAGGACAGCAGGACAGGACTGTGCTCTGCTATGGGCAAATGAAGGCTTTCTCTGCCTCAGCCCTCCATCAACTCTCTCAACCCATTCAAGTCAACAGCAATTCAAGTTGTTTCACATCTGTATTTTCCAAAACTGTGTTTAATTTCATCTGTTTTATTTTTTCTTTCTCTTCTGTCCCCAAAGCTCAGATAAAAAATCTTGAATTCTTTCAAACATCATCTCTACAAAATTAACCAGTGTTTTTCTAGGAATATTGATGCACACATGGGGATTGCAAATTCAAGGCCAGCCAGTGCTACATAGCTACATAGTGAGACTCTGCCTCAAAAAATAAAGAAAGAAAAGAAAGGAAAGAAAGAAGGAAGGAAGGGAAGAGAAGAAAGACAAAAACAGCCCCTTATGTATCATTTAGGTTTTGCTTTTATGTTCCTATTCCCAATTAACCTTGGTTAAACAAATGAACAAAAATTCCCTCCCAGCAGATTCAGAGATCCTCAAGACAGGTATTAGTTCATTTTCATTCCCCACAGGAATATTGTTTTCTATATAGTAAGTAGTCAACATGATATTAAGTGAGTTAGATTGAAGGTGAGATGGGATGAACAGAAAAGAACCACAAAATATAAATAAATAAAAAATAAACAAAACATAAATAAAAAGAAACTAACATAAATATTAAAATTATGCACTTTATTCCTACTTGCATTATTAATTGAAATAAGTATTACAGGAAGATATATAGATATATATATTACATATATTAGATAATATATATTAGAGGAAGATGATAAGGGAATATAACTAATGAAGATTTGAGAGCCATTTTCTCCGTGCATAGAAATATAGCTCACTTCCTACAGGCATTACTGTGACCTTCAGGTGGACTATCGCCTCTCAACAGACAGTAAGAAACTCAAATATGCTTTGCCACAATTTGTATTTTCTCCTTTGGGTTGTGATTTTTCCATCATCTATGGTTGACTTTTTTCAATGAGTACAAGATGTAAAGTAGGTTCTAGGTACTGCCGAGACAGGGAAAGACAGAGAAATTAAATGATGGGTAGATATTTTCCTCATTTTCATTCTCTCTTGTGATATTTTAAGAATTTTTTTTAAAAAGATCTTCAAATGTTTTTTCTCACAAGTGTCATTTAGTATTAAGTTCTTCTTTTGTTTCACTATTGATTATTTCTTGGATGTATGTGTGTCTTAGTCACTGTTCTATTGCCGTGAAGAGACACCATCGCCATGGGAACTCCTACAAAGGAAAATATTTAATTGAGGTTGACTTACAGTTTCAGAGGTTTAGAGCATCATCATCATGGTGGGAAGCATGACAACATGCAGGCAGACATGGTGCTGGAGAAGGGGCCAAGAGTTCTACATCTGGATCTGCAGGCAGCAGGAAGAGAGAGAGATACTAGACCTGGCTTGAGCATTTGAAACCCTGAAGCCTTCCCCCAGTAACACATTTTCTCCAACAAAGACACATCTACTGAGATAAGGCCACATGTCCTAACCCTTTCAAATGGTGCCATTCTCTATGAGCCTGTGGGGGCCATTGTCATTTAAACACTCATTTTTTTCCTCACATGTTTCAGAGATCTTTTAGCTTCCAACTTAATTTCACTATCTACTATCCCTTTGGCTATAAAAATGTGTTCTTTGAAGTCTATATACTTTATAGTGCTTGAAAATTGTTATTCTATAATCATTGAGCTTAGAATTATTAGTTTGCCCCAAAGTCTTGTTCAGCTGTTTAGATTAATCAGTATCACCTGCTGTGAGAGGTGTTTAATCTCTTCTGACAGTAGACTTCATTTTCTCTGTATATGTCTCTCACTTGTCTGGTATATTTGAGATAAAATAACTGGCAGGTGTATACAGATTTGGGATAGCAGTGCAATCTCAGAAGTTAAAATTTTATCATTATCCAGCAACTAGATTCATTATTTTATTTTTGAAGTTTTTAATATAATTTATTTTAATCATATTCTTTCTTCTCTCCCAACTCCTCTCAGGTCCTCCCCACCTAACGTTATATTCTTTCATTTTAAAAAAAAAGAAGAAAGGAAGGAAGAAAAGAAAGAAATAGAGAAAAGAAAGATAAAGAAACAACGAAGGAAAGTTCATTCACACACAGACAAACACACAAGTGAAGCCTAGCATGTTGTTGATATAACCAGTGCCAATCCATTGAAGAAAACTAATTTTCCCCCTCCAAGCAGATAAAAATTGCAAGTAGCTTCTTGGCTAGGGGTGGGACTTTGTGCCCACTCTTCTTTCTCTGAGTTGGGATTAATTTTTTCTGGTCTGAACTTATGTAATTCTTGCGCATGCTATCAGAGTCTTCGTGAGGTAATATGTGCAAGAGCCCTGTTGTGTCTAGAAAACAGTTTCCTTTGAATCAGCTACCACTGCTGACTCTTATAAACTTTTCCTCCCTCTTTAGCATAGTTCACTCATAGTGTAATATAGACAGTCCATTTGATTCTAAGTGTTCCGAAGTCTCTCTCACTCTGCACATAATGTAGTTATAAGTATCCAGGCTACTTACCATCTACTTTAAGAAGAAGTATCTCTAATGAGAGTTGAGTAGTATACAGATCTATGGGAATGGCAATATGTCATTGAGGAGTTGTTTTGTTGTGATGCTCATTTATCAGATTATAGTATTAAGTTCCATGTCCTGTCTAGTCTCAGATTCTTGTCCTCTGTAACAGTGTCAGATATGAGTTCCATTTCATGGAGTGGAGCTTAAGTCCAAGCAAAAAGTAATTGATTACTCCCATAATATCTATGCCACTATTGCATCAGTAGGTGTATCTTGAAGGCAGGTCAATATTATAGCCTATAGGTTTTGCAGTTTTGTGACAACTGGACTCATGATTACTTTTCACCTCCAGTAGTGTATAAAGCATCTTCCCTCACCATGAATGCTAGAATGGGAATGAAGAATGGGATGAAGAGCACCAGATCAATTCCTCCATGTTCAATGGCATAAGTGTGTGGCACCTTCAGATTGTCTACACTTTTGAAACTTAATTATTTTGTCATTTTAGGGGAGAGTATGAACACAGTACCCTACCACCATACTTTATGCAGTTGACCTCCCAACATTTGGAGAGAATTCAGGAGTAAGCACATCTAGAGAGAAATAGTAAACCACCTACACTATTATGGTGTCTCCTCTGCCAGTAAGTATTTGATATTTCTTTTGACCTATACACATGCACTGTTCTTTTACAGATGGTCTCACTATGCATATTTGACAAGTCTTATACTGACGTACTATCTGCCTCTGCCTTCCAATGCTTGGATTTCTGTTAAAAATCACCGCATTCAACTTATATCGCTCTTTTTGAGGTTGAAATGTGCCCAGTATGTCATTTTCCATCCATTGCATTTTTGTATTTGTTCACCTGTATGTTTTAGCTAAGTCTTTGGAGAACAATTACAATTGATATCTAATTTTACTGAGCGAATTCTTGAAGATTTCTTTATTTTCTTATTAGCCCATCAATACATTTTAAAAACCTTTTAATTTAAACTGTAAATGTACTTGCAGTAGAACACTAAGATTAATTTAGTCTATTATAATTTTATAATCAGAAGTTTATTACTTTATTTCTGTGCATAGATACTCTCATCAATATTTAATATATTTTTTGATAAATATACCATCATTTATACTATACATTCTAAAGTCACAAATTGTTTCTGGGGCAAGCGATCCTGAAGAAAGGAATAGATCTGTCCTAGTCAGATAGGTGTGGAGAGGGAGGCCTGGATGCATGCATTTGTTGTTTACCATGATGGCCTATAATCACAAATGTCAAATAAGTAGCCATTTGTATTATATTCTAAGGTTCCAATAAAATAAACCTCACAAAAATAACCAGAGCCTCAAAATAAGCATTCCTTTTGACAACATGGATTTGAATGAGAACAAGAGCAGGGTTAGAGGAAGGAAGAGGATGGTGGGCGACTATGTAACTATATTATAATCTCCTTTAAGAAAGTATTCCTTTAGAAGAAAATGTTGAAGGGAGCCAATCTGTTGTAAGGAGGGGGCTGCTTGTTTGGTTCCCAGCCGTCCGTCTAGCTTAGACCCAAAATAACCACACAGAAACTGCATTATTTAAATTACCGCTTGGCCCTTAGCTCTAGCTTCTTACTGGCTGACTCTTACATAATAATTTAACCCATTTCTATTCATTTGTGTGTAGTGCCACGTGGCAGTGGCTTACTGGCAAAATTTCAGCGTGTCTGACTCTGGCCATGGCTCCATGGCATCTCTCTGACTCCACCTTCTTCCCCCAGCATTCAGCCTAGCTTTCCCTGCCTACCTAAGTTCTGCCCTGCTATAGGTCCAAAGCAGTTTCTTTATTCATTAATGGTAATCACAGCACACAGAGGGGACTCCCACATCAAGAAAATAAGATTGAAAGTAACACAGTGAGGTAGACACAGAAGACAATCAAATAGTAGAGCCAGCAGTTATATGCCTGTGTGGAGGTTATTTTTGACCACTACAAAATAAAAGCAATTACATATTAGTCAAATCTTTCAAGAAGTTAGACAAAACCTTAAAATATTAAAATTACAATTTTCCCAGAAAACTTTCTTCTTACTTGCCAGCTTTCATAGAACTAGAAGGTACTGTGCAGGGTACTGGGAGATGAAACACATCAATGCTCCTACCGAGTGCTGAACCCTGCACACTGCAATGCCAACCTGCTAGGCAATGGTACATCTGCAGTAATCCTGGCCCAAAGCCCACAGCTGGGGAAGTCATGGGCCGCAGAATAGAACCTGCTATTGCTACCTTGCTAAATGATCAGGGCATCAATATGTCTTTTAAATATTTATATTTAAAGCAGACCTAGGCTACTCTCAAGGCTAGTGAGAGGCATTTTCCATGGGCAGAAGTCCATGGAGAGATGTTAAGAAGAGATTGAGTGCTCAGCCTTAAATAGGACATCTAAAGCATACCCCATCACAGCCAAGGCTCAGAGAGCATTGCTGAACAGGGGGTAGAAAGAATGTACGAAGGAGAGTATGGGGACGTGTGCTGAGGAGGATGGGGAGGGGTGCTCTGAAATGTCTTCTGGACGTGAAGATGGTACCACACTCATAAACTCACAACAGCTGGAGCTACCTGCACAAAACAAGCACAAGATTCTGACATAGATGGGCTAGATGATCTCTAGCCCCCACCCCCTATACAGCCACTAGTGATTGATAGTTGATAGTCAAAAAAGAAATTATTCTTTTTTGAGGATGTGTCCCTGAATAAGATTCTCACACTATAGTGAATTGGCCCACACTCATGTTCACATGGGCAGCACTACTTAGTGGGCTAAATATAGAATTTTAAACAAAGGTGAAGTTTGGAGGGGCATGTGTGGGAGAAGTAAATATGCGGTAAATATGATCATATTTTACTGTGTTCATTTTTAAATTCACAAGAATAATGAAAAATATTTTAAAAGATGACTTGCTAGCAAGAATAACAATTATCGTTAAATATAAAGCTTTTTCTAAACAGTTGCTGTGGCTTTATCTAAAAGTCTAATGGCAAATGAAGACGTTAAAATTAGCAACATGTTTTGAAAATAAATTTATTTAATTTTATTTCACTCTTTACAAATTATATTGGATTCATTTTAGAATATACTTAATGTACTATATACTCTGTAATAATCTTTATTAGGTTAAGTACTCAAACTACTTTTGTTACTAGGGACACAAATGAAGCTTTTATCCCTCAATGAAGACATTTCTTTTTGCAACAGATAGAGATTGTTTCAAAAACCCACAATTTGTCACAAGGTAGGGAATAAGTAAAAAAAAAAATCAAGGTGTCTTTTAAAGGCCGGGCAGTGGTGGCACACGCCTTTAATCCCAGCACTTGGGAGGCAGAGGCAGGCAGATCTCTGTGAGTTCGAGACCAGCCTGGGCTACAAGAGCTAGTTCCAGGACAAGCTCCAAAACTACAGAGAAACCCTGTCTCTGGGAAGAAAAAAAAAAAAGATCAAGGTAGAGAATAAGTGACTGTGGCGTGCCCAACCTCAACTGACACATCTGCTCAGCAACCCTCTATCTAAGGCTAAGGGAAAACTGTGGAAGAGGAGGTAGAAAGATTATTAGATCCAGAGGCTCAAATGCCTGCTACTAAATAATGATACGGGGTCAACGAAATATACCCATGAAGTCCTGACAATATGGTTACCTAAACAAGACTGGCATAATAACAACAGCAGTTGACATGCCAGCATGGACAGAGAAAATTCAATGTGATCCCACTCTAAATGAAGAACTATAGGTGGTCAATGGCTCCTGAGAGAGAGAAACCATTTCCTCCAAGGTTGTCCAATCAGAAGTGGTCAGCTCTGAGTACATGTACAAGAGAGCAACACTAAGTGAACTCAATAGCTATTATATATACATGTGCATTTGTACATATGCATACACATACGTGTGTAAATCTATGACAATAATGTGGTATTTTTGAATGTAATTCTCCTCCATAAGCTCATGGGAGTGACACTATTCGAAGGTGTGGCTTTTAGGGTGTAGGTATGACCTTGTTGGAGGAAGTATGTCACTGAGGGCTTTAAGGTCTCATATATGTGCAATCTACGCCAAGTATCTCAAACCACCTCCTGTTGCCTGCAGATGAGGATATATTAACTCTCAACTCCCTCTCCAGCACCATGTCTACCTGCATGCCACCATGTCCCACCATGATGACAATGGACTAAACCTCTGAAACGTTAAGCCACCCAATTACATGGTTTCCTTTTATAAAAGTTGTTGTCCTTGTGTCTTTTCATAGCAATAGAAACCCTACCTGAGATAAATAATAGAGATCATTAATTTTAGTGGTACACAGGAGTTGGAGAAGGGAAGAGCAGAAATAATGTAGATGCAGTGCCTATGCAAGAATTTTTCATATAAACGTATTGGTGGTACCAATTTCATAATGAATAAGTGACCCAGGTCTTAACATTTATGATGTATCTTTATTTTCATCATAGAAAACAAATTTAAGTTTTATATGCCAGAAAACCAGCATGTATTCATAGAATTGATATTTTGTGCTTCATATGTTTTAGAACTGTTTTTAACTGGGCTCATTTTTTTTTTTTTTAGTTCATGGTAGGAATTCTGAGAAGTAGTCCCTCTTGGATTATTTAATCTATTCTAAGAATGTTGGCAGAGTTGGATTTTAATATTCTTCTCTTGTCCCTGATAGATGAGGTCAAATGCTACATTGAATATGATTAGTAAAGGTAAATTCATAATTTCCATTGACAATTAAGACTTTTGTTTAATAATTCTCATGGTCGCCTTTTATTATATTTCACTTAAATTTTCCTGCCAGAATGTAAAATGGATTTTTTCCTATTCCACTCCCTCTAACTAGTGAGAATTGGTCCAGATGGAATGAGCTTTACTGATGTAAGATAATATGAACCAAAAGATACAAAATGATTGAATGTAAACTATGAACTCCACTGATCTCTTTAAGGCTGTGGTTTCCTTGGAAATCTTCAGGTCTCCTATGTCAGTAAAGGTAGAATTAATGTGAGCAAAGATAAATTCTAATAAAACCCATAAACACAGACTTTATGTTTTGAGAGATGCTATGCTACGTTTGTGTCCTTCAAACCCACGTTTTAATGTTTAACCACCAAGGCAAACATATTAGAAGGTGTGGACTTTAAGAGGTGATTAGGCTGTTCTGGATACAATTAACATCTTAGTAATGAGTTCACCTGGTTAGTGAGATGCCTCTAAGGGTAAACGGAGCTGCTGCACAATCATGATGACTGAATTTCAAAGACAGAAAGAGAGAACCAGTTCCATACAGATGTTATCTTTCCTCCACATGCATGCTATGGTATGGTATGTGTCTGCATGCATGCTATGGTATGGTATGTGTCTGCATGCACACACTGATAGCAATAATCACATTAATTAAAGTAAAAACAGTTCAACCAACAAATGTCCCTTTCACAATCAATCATGTGAATGGTCAGGAACAAGTGAATCCCTCAATGCAGAAAACAGCCAATACCAGATATGAAACATGTCTGCACTTTGTTCTTATCCTCCACAATCTCTAGTACTATAAGAAATTAATTCGCTTAGTCTTGAATATTTTGTTAGAGCTACACACAAATTTATTAAGACAATAGGAAACCTGAGCAAAATCAAATTTACTGAGAATACAGTGGCATAAAGAGGGAGGATCTGTCATTGCAAAGCAATAGAGAAAGAAGTGATAACTAACCTTGTATTTCTAATCTCCTTGTGGGATTAGTAGAAAAAAAATGATATTAAGACAAATTTACAGCTAACTCTACACGTCATTAACTACATTATTAGTGGGTTGAATGTATTAAGAAGAAATCAATTTGACTTAACAATTATTTGCTTATTTAGAGCCAATGAATATGTGTAACCTGTCTATGAGAGAAAGGAATGTAGACTGCAAACATTAGTAACTGAAGCTTCCAAGGAGTAAGCAAGGTTGTTTCCTAGGAAACCAGATCACATGAGTAAACATGGAGACAGAAACTCTCAAGAGCGGCCAAGGAAAGTTGAGGGACAGGAGTATTAAAGAATCAAGAAGACTGGTGGTGTCTACTGTGGAACATGAGCAGAAAAGAAGGTAAGAGAAGGTGATTTGTAGGTAAGACATTTGAAAAAGAGAGGCGATGAAGGGGGGGGAAGAAGTGAAGGGACTTGTGGGTAAGATGACATACTGGAGGCTTTCTCTGGTGAAAGCGAAATCAGGACAATAGTGGTGGTGGTATAAGTAGTAGTAACAATAATATAAAAACTCTATACCAAAGAGATAAAGAGAAGAAGAACTTCAAAACTGCATTAAAGGGGAGAGAAGGGCAAGTGAGGCACTGAGGACAGTAAAAGCCAGCACAGCTCAGGCATGTGGCTCCCTGGCAAGGGCTAAGAGCTAAAAGACTCATCCTTCGAGTCCCTAGAAGATTGGTGGTCCCTCCCGCATGAAAAGCCCAAAGCCCACAAGCATCAAATCTAGCTGTGGTTTTTGCTGAAATACCAGCTGGGTCAGCACTGGAGAAAATACCATTTTGTCACTCTATAGGACTCAGACAGCAATGGTCAGATGCCATCCTGAAAAGGAGCATGTTGCGGAAAACTGAGCTACCCTGAGGGACATGAGGACAAGGAACAATCACAAAACAGGGAGTTTAAATTTTACTTGTCACAACCCTAAAGTGAGGGTAACTCTGGCGGTAGTGGTGAAGAGCTGGAGGGTTGTACCGTAACAAGGTGAAAGTGCAAATTGCAGGAGGCATAAGAGTGCAGTGCACAGGGACAGATGAAGCTGTTCTGCATGGCCAGAGAAGGCCTCATCAAATGAGAATAATCCTGGGATTCAAAATCCTTGAGTTAGAGTCTAGCAAAGGATCAACATGTGGGGCCACTGATGTGATGCTCACTACTGCAGAGTTTAACAACTCTGAAGATCAAGAGACTGACATCCACAGTTGCAGCTATCCTGAAAGAGTTTGATGTGTGGAGCTGGAAAGCTCATGACACTGACTAGAGAGGTATTTGTACTATATCTGTTCCCCAACTGCCAGCAACCTAAAAGACAGACCCTAGCTTGAACCTACAGGATTTGAGCTGAGGAGTCTTGGGAGGTGGGAGAATCTGCATGCAACAGAATGCAAAGGTAACTTCAGCCAGCAGAGGTCCGCAGTACAAACAGGTGCTCAATTGAAAACAGGTGTGACAGACACAAGACACTTTCCTTTTCTCCATCTACTTAATAGAGGGAGAGGAAAGAATTCTAGGTAAATAAAAATAGTTTTAGAAAATTCAGACTATAGAAAGAAAAGAAATAGGTCTTCAAAAATACCTAGTGCAATATAATAGAGATCTAATATCTAAAATATTAAGGAATTCAAAAACTGAACACCAAGGAAACAAATAACCCAACTAAAAATGGGGTACAGAGCTAAAGAGAGAATTTTCAAAAGATGAAACACAAATGGCTGAGAAGCACTTAAAGAAATTTTCAACATCCTTTGTCATCATGAAATGCAAATCAAAACTACTTGAAAATGTCATCATACCAGGCAGAATGGGGAAGATCAATGATTGGTAAGGATGTGGAGTAAGGGGAGCACTCATCCATCGCTGGTGGGAGTGCAAACTTATACAGCCACTATGGAAATCACTGTGACAGTTCCTCAAAAATATATCTACCTCAAGATCCAGTTATCCTTCTCTTGGGCATATGCTTTATTTTACTATAGAAACACTTACACAACCATGTTCACTGTTCCTCTAATCATACTAGCCAGAAATAGAAACCAATGTAGATATTCATCAGTGGATAAACAGATAAAGAAAATGTGGTACATTTACACAATGGAATATTATTCAGCCATTAAAAAATGAAACATGAAATTCACAGGTAAATGGAGCTAGAAAAAAATATCATCCTGAGTAAGGTAACCTGAAGGGATATTTCATTTGTATTTTTATAAATAAAGCTTGCATGAAGAGCAGAGAGTAAAACAGCCCCACTGGTCAGCCCACAGACCAGGCAGCAGTGACACACACCTTTAATCACTGTAGCCACATTAGTTTGCCATAAAGCTGGGCAATGGTGGCACATGTCTTTAATTTCAACCCTAGAGAAGCATATAAGTCGGGAGAAGACAGCTCTCAGACACAGTCTCATTCTGAGATTCCTCGGGGCAAGATCACCATTTCAGACTGAGTTAGAGGTAAGAGCCAGTGGCTAGCTGTTTCGCTTTTCTGACCTTCAGGTTAACCCCAATATCTGTCTTTGGGTTTTTATTAATCATGCTACAGTAACCCAGACCCAGATAGACAAATATGGTATGTTTTCACTTATATGTGGATGTTAGCTGTTAAGTCAACAAGCAGTCTTCAATCTGTATAACCATAGAGATTAGGTATAGAGTGAGGGTATAGTGGGAAGGGATAGCTCTCCCTAGGAAGAGGAAATAGAATGGATAATTATGAATGGACAAAGGGGAGAGAGGAATGGAAGGATCAATCGGGGTGGGAGGGAATAAGGGAGAATGGGAAGGACTTCAGGGAGGGAGAGCTAAAACTAAGGGCCATTTGAGAGGCCATATGGAAACCTAATACAGCAGAAGCTTCCTAAAATATATACAGGTAGGAAAGTAATCTAATTGAAATTGTCATATAACTGGGGATATGGAACATCAGTGGACCATCTCTGGTCATCAAATGAAGCTTCCAGTGCTGGGAATGGGTTACGTTTAATAGAATTATTGGCCAACAGGGCATTGTGGGAATCCCCAAAGAACTCAGTTTATTGCCAAGGCTATTGATTGTCCTCCATGAACTGAATAAGACCCTAAATATGAAGACAGTACCTATACAACTAACTGAACACAGAGGAGTCAACCTGGTGCCTAATTAGATAGCGCCTTTATCCTTATGGTTTAGTGTTCATGGCACAGGAAGGGGCTCTGGATGCTACCAAAGGATAAACATAAACACCAAGCCAACATAGTCTATTACAGCCTCAAACTTACATATAACGTCTAAAGCTTAAAGTCTCTTTTGAGATTCGTGTAGTTTCTTAACAAATCCCTATAAAATCAAAACCCAAAAGCAGATTGAATGCTTACAACATATAATGGCACAGGATAAACATCACCATTTTAAAATGCAGGGAAGGAAGCATTGTGAGGACGAAAACAAGGACAAAAATGAGCTGGGCACGCTCCATACTCTATGTCTATGTCTGACATCAAAACACTCTTCAGATCTCCAACCGTTTTCAGCTTTGTTGACTGCAACATACTTCTACTATTGGGCTGGTTCTACTCTCTGTCAGCAGCTTTTCTTGGCAGGTATCCCATGACTCTGGCATTTCCAATATTTTGGGGTCTTTGAGGTAATCTAGGCTTCACCTTAACAGCTTCAGGAAATGGACATTCTGGGCCTCCATTCAGGGACATGCCTGATACATGCCTGGCCTCAGAGGCTTTACTTTGTCATTGAGGAAGATCCCAAAATGCTTTTTTTCTGTCCTTGAAGCCCGAACAAGACAGTCAAAGCTGCCAACTTCTGCTGCTTACAGGGGCTGGAACATGCTCCTCTTGTTCAACTACATTACATCTTTACCAAATTTCTGCTTTCAATAGTTACCTTCTATAGGGGACCTTGAGTACCAGCCTCAGTACCCCCTCAGGGCTCAGAATTGGATGTCTATGGCAGGTGAGGATCTGAGGGTAAAAAAATTAACTCAAGTACATTACCTCTACATCTTCTTTATTTTTCAAGTAAGGGGAAAAAATGAACTGAAGGGGCACAAAGGAGAGGAAGAAGAAGAGTAAGGAGAAGAATAAGGAGAAGAAAGAAGGAGAGTAAGGGGAAGAAGTAGTAAGGAGAGAAGAGTAAGAATAAGAGGTGATCTCCATGAGGTTTCTAGTTTTTACAGATGTAGTTGGAAAATTCCATAGGCAAGGACAATGATAATATGCATGTCAAAATCACAAAATGGGGCAGGTAGAACCTGACAAACTCTGGAACAGGTGACCCGATTCAGGAAAGAGCCACCATTCAAGGAGAAGTATCTGGCATTCCAAACCATTGGATAAAGTTACTAAACATCCCTGAATCCTGGATTTACCCATTCTCCTCATCTAATCTCTTTTATGATAACCAGATTTGGGAACGCCCAGTATTTGTTTGTTAGCAAAGGTGGGGCATGCTGGCTTCCTGCTCAGGGCCCATCTTCTATAGAAATTTCTACAAGGATTGACTCTATGTAAATTTGACTGTTGGAACAAAGAGTGAATGCCATTGCTCCAAAGCCTCAAGGTGTGGGAGAAATGGAGCAAGGTCATTCTGTTGCCCAAGTAGAAGTCACACTGATGAGGTGCTTTGGGAACAAATCCCATTTCAAAGGGGAGAATCATGGCTTCACAATGTTTCCACAGATATGACAGCAACTTTTCCAAGAGACAAGTGTTTCTGCAGCTCTGCAAAATGGGTTATTCCACGTGGATGTGTATGTATACACTTCTCATAGATCTGCCTATTAGTACATTCATTGTACAGTCTTGTGGGCCCCAACAACCTTCACTCCCTAAACTTGGCTGTCCTTGAACTTTCTCTTTAGGTGAGGCTGGCCTCAAACTCAAACATCCACCATCCTCTGCCTCTGGAGTGCTAGATTAAAGGAATGTACCACCATACCCAGCTCTAAACTTTTCTTTAATTTGGAAACTTAGAAGTTGGGTGGGATCTTGCCCTGAGATCACCACCCCCTTTTTTCCATTTCTTTATCCTTGAACACAGTGAAAGACCAAGATAAATCCAGACCCCTCTAGCAGGAAAAACAGAGCCAAAAATCTAGCAGGGAGAGAAGAACCAAAAATCTAGGTTAGCCGGTTTGGTGACTCTGTTCCAGGAACTAGCTGACCATAAAGTTAGATTATAATTTTGAGAATAATCTTGAGAAATGGGGAGTTATCCCCTTGTGATTATCACTGGTATTTTCGGAATTTTCCAATGATCACTGGTATTATCGGAATTTTCCAATGATGCCCTCCCTACCCACTTTGGGTTGTGGTTTCTTCCTCTCTCCCAGCTACCCTGAGTCGAACTCCTCCCCTGTGTGGGATATGAGTCTCGGCCCAAGCGCTGGTTCCTGTCAATAAACCTCATGTGATTGCAGCAAGGACGGTCTCTTGTGAGTTCTTGGGGGGTCCTGTTATCCCGAGACTTGAGAAAGAGTCTCCCCACTCCAGGGGTCTTTCAACAGGACTTAGTTCATTTTACTTCCTGGTGTTACTTTTCTTCTCAAATTTTAAATTTTTAAAAATTTTTCCTTGCTTAACTTGCTCCTTTTCATTATTAATCTTTATAAGCATGAAAACTAGTAACTACATGATAGAGCCTATACTAGGCTGTTTTGAGAGTCTCTTTGCCAACAGCATTAATTCAAATCTCTTCACTTTCACTTCAGGCAGACTCTTATGACAAAGGGCAAAAAGCAACCACATTCTTCACCAAAATATCAGAAGACTGGTGCCTAGGACACATATTAACATTCTTGTCCTATGAAACCTCTTGATTCAGGCATCCACAATTCATCAGATTACACTCAGCACCATTGTCTTCCATTCTCCTACTATGGTCCATTAGCCAGCACTTAAATGTTTAATCACTTTTTTAATCCACAGTCCCACGGTCCATATTCCTTCAAACATAAGCATAGCCAGGCCCCCTTATAGTAATACCCCAGTCCTAACATCTACTTCTGTCTGAGTTGGGATTTCTATTGCTGTGGTGAAACACCATGACCATGGCAGCTCTTATAAAAGAAAAACATTTAATTGGGGTGGCTTACATTTTCAGAGGTTTATTTCATTATCATAATGGTACAACAAAGTAGTGTGCATGCAGACATGGTACTAGAGAAGTAGCTGAGTCTCTTCCTACATCAAAGGCAACAGGAAGTGGTCTATCTCACTGGGTATAGCTTGAGCATAGGAGACCATAAAGCTTATCCCTAAAGTGACACATTTCCCCCAACGAAGGCCACACCTACTCCCACAAGGTTACACCTTCCATTCGTGCCATTCCCTTTGGGGGCCATTTCAAACCACCAGAGCCCCATCCCTATCACAGAGCTATTTTCAACTAATGAAAATTAGTTCTTTACAACAGAGTCTCACTTGGGATACATACCACTCTTAAGAGTAGGCCCTCTGCCTAGCAGTAGATGGTCAACACCAAACAAACACAATGGCGTCTTTGGAAGTTTTTCCTCCCATATTGTTTTTCAGGGATTTTTTTTAAGTTTATAGGTTCTTACTTAATATTATATCTTCTGGTGCTGTGTTTTTATGGGATTCCTGTGTGTGCACACATTGTGTTTCTGAGTCTATAATTGTTTCTTATTCTATTACGTTGGATTTTGTCTTGTTTTTTGTTTGTTTTGTTCTATTTTGGTTTGTTTTTTGTCTTAGCTTATTTTGTTTTATTATTATTCTTTAGATGCCTGTTTTTGGTGTTTTTTGTTTGTTTGTTTGTTTGTTTTGTTTTTGTTAACAAGAGACAGAAGACTGTGGATTCAGATGTGACAGGAGGTAGGGAGGATCTTGGAGGAGTTGGGGAAGGGGAAAATATAATAAAAAAACTGTATGAAAAAAACTATTTTCAATAAAAGGAAAAAAAAGAGGAAAGTATCTTGTGTGAACCCAGGAGATCTTCATGTGAATTGCTTTTCAAATATTAAAGACAAACAAATAATAAAAATCACTCCATCCACAGTTCATGAAGGAAATGTTAGTAACTGAAGCAAGAAATAAACAGGGTCTGAGAGAGTGGAGGTGATACTGCCTGGCTGTCCTCAAGGGATCAGAGCATCACGGTAAGCTAGATTCTGCAAAAAGATCCTCCAATAAATAGCTTATGGATTCTTTTGTGGGAAGAATGTGAGAATATTCTACCACACTGCCAAATAACAGGATATCTCTTCCTATGGAATTAGCATCCATTTTAGTCAGTGGGTTCCAAATCTGAAAAAAAAAATGGTTTCCATCCAGAAATGGAGGAATACTTACTCACGTTTTCTTGGTTTGAACATCCTTAGCCTACCTCCCCTTCATTCTTGGGTTATAGACATTAAGTAGCATGCTTGCTGGCTCCCAAATTATTTTTCCCCAAAGATGGCATGCTCCATAAACGCCACTGTAATTTCCTGTGGGACAAATCCCTCTGGCTGCCCTCTGATCTTCCTGGTAATTAAAGTAATTGCGCCCTCCTAATTTCCGATAATTAAGGGGCACTTCCTGGTCTCTGTTACTGAACGCAACCCTTGCCTCTGTGGATGTAACAAGCCTAGGTCTGCACCTATCTCTCAGGTCTTTGAGGGAATTTATTGATGATGCTGGAGCCTCTCTCTCATGTTTGTCCTCCTGCTAGTCTTGGTGAATAGGACGCCCTCTGAGTCTCATGCTGAAAACTGCGTTCACACAGCTGGAGTACCATGCACATCCCCTAGCATCCTACTTCCTTCTTAGGAATTGGATAAAGCCATCAAACAGTTCTTCCTTTCTTGTGTTGGTGTGCCATCATGTTTTGTGAAATCAGTCCTCCCAGTGAGTTTACCTCTTCCCTCTGAGTCTTCGACAGGGTGATAAATGCTGAAATATGTTCTCAGTAATTATCTATTCTTTTTTATCTGTCTTTTACCACAGTCCTTTTCAGGTGCTTAACAGCATGACCAGCAAATGAGAAAACTGCTGATTCATAGGTGGAGCGTTCCTCTATAGGACAGGAGAAGTACCAGATTCCTGCAAGAAGAAATAAAATCAGAGACAGAAATAATGAGAAGATAGTGAATTCTCATGAAATTGGAAAATGGGTTTTGTTGAAATGTTTATAATGCCTCAAAAGATCAATAAACTCAATGCAGTCCATATCAAAATATCAATGATATTCTTCGCAGAAGTAGAAAAGCATTCTAAAATTCATGTAGAATTATAAAAGAGCCAAAGAAGCCAAAACAGTCTTGAGCACAAAATTTTTAAAAAGTTGAAGGCATCAAACTATATCAAAATATGGTTCAAGGCTCCAAGAACAGGACAGTATTTTTGTCATGCAAATCAATCAATAGAAAAGAACACAGAATTCAAGGAAATCTCTTTCATGCATTTTAATCAAGCTGAATTTTACCAAGTTGCTAAGAACACATAATAATATCTCATTCAATAACTGGCAATACTGCATACCCACATGCAAAAAGATAAAAACCAGATCTCTCTCTTACCACACACAAAGTCAACTCAAAATGACTTAAAGGTGAAAATGCAAGACTCCAAAAGCTTTTAGGGAAGAAGCAGGGAAGTGTTCTAAGACATCAGTTCAGAAGGAACTTTAAAACCTTAAAAGTAAAAACAACAAAAGCAAAACTAAACAACTGTAATTACATTAAGTTAAAATGATTCTACATATTATCATACAGAAAGTGATAAGAAAGAAGAAGGCTTACAGAATGATAAAAAATTTTCACAAACTGTGCATTTGACAAAGGATGAACGTCTTGGAAATGTAAACTTCTAACAGATCAATAGCTAAAGAAAATATATAATAAAAATAATTTTTAAATAAGCAAAACTATTAGACATCTCCTCTGATAAGACACACAAAACCCAATGAGTACATGAAAATATGTTCAGCCTCACTAATCAAGGAAATGTCAATCATAGTCATAGTGACATGCCATAGAGGATCAGAAATAGAGCAATGCATTTCCATATCCTTCATGACTAAATTCTATCATTCTGGATATGGTCACCTAGTTTGTTTATTTGTAATGTCTAGTGAAATTTATTGGATGTCCAATATTACACATATTACTTGTTTTAAGGCAGAACTTTCCTTTACTCATTCAAAGATTCTCAGGCAACTGCTGCTCCTGCAGAGAATCCAGGTTCAGCTCAGAACACCCACTGGGCAGCTCACAACACTCACTGGGCAGCTTACAACACCCACTGGGCAGCTCACAACACTCACTGGACAGCTCACAACATCCACTGGGCAGCTTACAACACCCACTGGGCAGCTCACAACTTCCACTGCACAGCTCACAACACCTACTGGACGGTTCACAACACTCAATGGGCAGCTCACAACACCCATTGGGCAGCTCACAACACTCAATGGGAAGCTGACAACACCCACTGGGCAGCTCACAACACTCACTGGGCAGCTCACAACACCCACTGGGCAGCTCACAACATTCACTGGGCAGCTCACAACATTCACTGGGCAGCTCACAACACTCACTGGGTAGCTCACAACATCCACTGGGCAGCTCACAACACCCACTGGGCAGCTCACAACTTCCACTGCACAGCTCACAACACCCACTGGGCAGCTCACAACACCTACTGGGCAGTTCACAGCACTCACTGAGCAGCATACAGTACTTACTAGGCAGCTCACAACCATCTGTAACTCCAGTTCCAGGGTTCTGATGTCACTTTCTGGTCTCCAGGTTCCACAAGTATTACATCTCGTAATATACATATATGGAGGCAAAGTTCTCACACACATAACACAAAAATAAGTTAGTGTTTAAAAAGTAGCAAAATAAATATAGGCTCTGGTATTTTTGACATGTAGTTAAACAGCTTTAAATTCTTTTCTATATAGTTCTATAATCATCAGGGAACTGACCCATAAATTCTAGTCAACTCAGTCTCCCTATATGCTATTTTGTCTCTTCAATTTGGAAGGTTGCTAGACAGGTTTTGGGCTCTCTCTTCTTAAAGCAGTCTAGGTATTACTCCAGGGGAAATAAGCCAGGCAGTGACGCCGTCCACTATATTTGCATTTTCTAAGCCCTATGCTCTCTCTTGTCTGATACCTGAAATATTAGTCTCTAATATTTTGCCTAATTTCCTCATTATTAGAGGAAGATTAACTCTATGAGAGAAAGAGAACTGAGTTAATGCTTTAATACGTATTTTTTTTATTTTGAAATATAACATTCATTGTGCTACCTCAAGCTTTGTCCTTTGGCACAGGTTTTTTTTTTCCATATTCTTTTAATTCTTTCCATTCAAAAAAAATTTACATTTCCTCCCCTTCTTCCAGTCCCCTCTCACTCCCCTTGCTTCCTTAAAGGAGGACATGGTACCCTGCCCTGTGGGAAGTCCAAGGCCCTCCCCCCTCCATCCCGGCCTAGGAAGGTGTGCATCCAAATCGACTAGGTTCCCAAAAAGATAATACATGCAGAAGAGATAGGTCCTAGTGTCATTGTTGATGGCTTCTCAGTCTGCCCCCATTGGCAGCCACATTCAGAGAGTCCAGTTTGATCATATGCTCGTTCAGTCCCAGTCCAGCTGGATTTGGTGAGCTCCCATTAGATCAGAAACACTGTCTCAGTGGGTGAACCAGCCCCTCATGGTCCTAACTTCCTTGCTCATCTTCTCCTACCTTCTGCTCTTCTACTGGACCTTGGGAGCTCAGTCCATTGTTCTGATGTGAATGTGGGTCTCTGTCTCTATCTCCATCCATTGGACGAAATTTCTATGGTGGTGATCAAGATATTCATCAATATGACTATGGGACAAGGCTAGTTCCGGCACCCTCTCCTCTGCTGCCCAAGTACCTAACTGGGGACACCTGGGATCCCCTCTAGAGCCAAGTATCTTGCCAGTCCTAAAATGACTCCCTTAATGTAGATATCTTATTTCCTTCTCCAATATCCATCTTTCCTCCATGTCCACTGGCACAGGTTTTATTTGATAATTCATTATCACTTTTGTTTCTATATGAATTTTAGGATGTTTTCTACTTTTATAAAGGGTTAAAGCACCAAAGAGAATATAAAGAAAAAATAATTAAAATATAGTTCCCTGTTACATCCTTGGAGACTATGTAATAAAGTAAAATAACAAACACCTATTTTATCTAACAGAGTCACGCAAATTTATGAAGTACTCTGCTTTGAGACAGTTATCCTATGTATTCAAATGTAATATGTAATTCACAGTTCAAGATGTATCACAATAGAAAATACTAGCATGAGAATATTTCTAGGGTTATCCCGAAGTAATAATTTCCTTCCTTCCTTCCTTTTTCTTTTCTTTTCTTTCTTTCTTTCTTTCTTTCTTTCTTTCTTTCTTTCTTTCTTTCTTTATTTATTTATTTATTTTGAAAACCTAAAATAAAGCAAGTTGTGGAACTTTGAAAGAAAATGGTCTCCAAAGGAAGTGACACTATTAAAAAGTGTGGTCTTGTTGGGGGGTTGGAGGAAGTGTGTCACTGTGGAAGTGGGTTTTGATGTCTCATCTATACTCAAGCCACATCCAGTGAGTCAGATCACTTCCTTCTACCATGTTTAAAGATGTAAGAACTCTCAGCTCCCAGCACAATATCTGTCTGAACACCACCATCTTGCACCATGAAGATAATAGACTAAACTTCTGAAAATGTAAACCATCCAAATTAAATGTTTTCCTTTATAAGAGTTGCCGTGGTCATGGTGTCTCTTCACAGCACTAGAAACCCTAACTAAGACACATGTGTTTAAAGAAATAACATCTATCCCCCTCCAACAATGTTTGACAATAGCATAACAGTGTTATTTATAAGCACCCCACCTTGGTGTTGAGGTGATCAGTCTGCAGCTTAGGTACCCCATGTTTTTCCACTCTGCCATTCCTAGGTTTCCCACATGTTCTCTTTGTTCTTATTCTCCAGCAGATCTACTCACAACACTGTGAGAGAAAGGTGGTCATCCTGTCTTTTCGAGTGGCATCAAAGATCTTCTATCTTCCCATGGTTTCCCTGGAAGTTATGGGCAGTGCACCTAGTTAGCTTAGATGTCAAGCTCCTGACCATTGTAGGGTTTACATTTACTGAGTACTCTGTAGCTTTTGTCTTTTGACTATTATTTCCTTTGCCTTGACTGCTTGTTTTTGGAGCTAGTTTTAACTTCTTACTCACTACTCTCAATCACTTGAGTGTGCGTGTGTGTATCTTTAAACAAAACTTGTGTTTAGATCTCTCTCAATATTTTCTCAGAGTTCTTTTCTATCCTTTAACTCTTATCTTTACTTGCTTTTATTTCAGTCATATATTTTGATTAATATAATCAATCAATATATTAATTAATTGTATATTTATTATATTAAAAATATATATTTATTTAAATTATAATATATTGTGTTATTAATTTATAAATTAATTATATATTTCAGTCTGTTCTTTTATCTGAATATTTAGAGGGTAATATTCTGATTTGTGTGTGTATGTGTATGTGTTTATGTATAAGATATGGTATCATCTTATGTTAAGCCACTCATATTCAACAAATATTCTTCCCCCAACCACATACACATATCAAGATGTCCAATGGAAATCTATTTTAGAACCATTATTGTGAAAATGTTTCAGTTTGGGATCTTTACCGTATGTGACCCAGGTTTCTCGTGGAAGACTCATTTTAAAGTCTCAGAGGCTTGAACAGAGTAAAAACACCACTTATTTTTTCTAAATTACCCTTTCTGAAGATATAGTCATTCTACTTGCAGCCTTTATGCAGAATCTTAGTTTTTCTTTCTTCGTGTTGAGAACCAAAGCCTTCAATTCTATTCATGCATAGACACAAACTGTCAGTCAATAACTCTCCCATCTGATATGTAAGTTCTTGGTATGGGAGGATGGTCTGTATTCTGTCAATTATATTTTAAATAAATGCTGATTGGCCAGTAGCCAGGCAGGAAGTATAGGCAGGACAACCAGACAGGAAGTAGAGGTGGGTCAATGAGAACAGGAGAATTCTGGGAAGGAGGAAGCCCATTCCTCTGCAATCCTGCCCAGACACAGTAGAAGGAAGATGTATGTGACTGCCTCACTGAAAAAGGTACTGAGCCATGTGGCTAACATAGATAAGAATAATGGGTTAATATAAGCTACAAGAGCTAATAAGAAGCCTGAGCTAATGGGCCAATCAGTTTATGATTAATGTAGACCTCTGTGTGATTTCTTTGGGACTTAATGATTGCGGGAATTGGGCAGGACAGAAAGCCACAGTTAACAGTTTCTGTATTGTTCAAGCTGAGAGTAGTAGCGTCTTTAATGAGCATACTGTTTGTCTGTCTTCCACCCAACAGCTGGACTTTCTTTTTGTGCTATCATGAGTGTTAAAATTATATTCCATGTACTGTCATGTTTTCTGTGTTGATGGTGAAAGGAGACTTCAACAACAGTTGTGTATGTGTGCCCAAATGTAGAAACCATGATGGCTGGACATAGGTATTCTTCTAAGTGTTGTTTCTATTCTTAGAGATCAGTCCTATGATACAGGGTCTCTCAGGGTCAAAGCATTATTTCCCTGATTCCTGTTTAGATCTCATATCACTTTCACTTTGGATAGTCAAATAAATGAGTTGTCCTCATGCTTTTATTGTACCCAAACCAGTGTTGTTGGGTTATTCCTGTGTGTAGAATGACTGTGTATGATGGGAAAGAAATAGAGTTCTCTTCTATTATTTTTACTGTGAATTCATTTAAAGTTGTAACAACTATTCATGTATGTGTGCCTTTAAGAGTTATGTCATGATAAGAATTGTTGCTGGAGAAAATGTGTATTGAACTAATGTAAAGATGCTATTACGAAAATCTAATTTCTAGATTTTGCTGTAGCCTAAAATGTAACATTCAAAAGATGCTAAGAAAGATTTTATTATCTCATATTAGAAAACATGCACTTTTTGAGTTATTGAATGTCGATTGCAGAAAGGAGGGAACGAGTGAGAAAGGGAGAGGAAAATGAGAGAGAGCAGAGAGAGGAGGGGAGGAGGGAGTGAGAGAGAGAGGGAGACAAAACCTTGCTAGATTATTCAGCAGCTGATTTAGGTGTGATGTGTGACAATAATCTGGCAATGGAAATGGTATAGTAAATAAAAATTGTATACACAATTCTTCTGCCATTTGTCCATATGAAAATATCTACCTTGATCTTAGAAGTCATATATCACTGAAAATGATAATTTCCTGAAAGTTCTGTGTCTGTATTACCCACCACACTCATGTCACTCCTGACCTCTCACCGTCAGTAGAGCTTTAGAGAAGAAAGATGTAATGGAGTAGTGAGAATGAGAAAATTCACACTTCTTCATATGTAGGATACATATCACATATAAGAATATAGTATATAGGTACATATATAAACATTTGTGGCATGACAGCATAATGGGGACTATCTGAGAGAAGAGTGGCAGCTAGTGAGGTGAGAGTAGAAATGGTAATAGGATAATAGTGTAAATATTAACAAGGTACAATAGTAAATATGTCTGAAAATGACATATTGAAACAAATTATTTTGTATGATAACTAATATTGTGTATGATAACTTAAAATTAATCTAATAAAATTACATTTAAGATGTTTCTTTTTATTTATTGGGGTAGCCAGTCATAATTTATACAATGACATACATTTTAAAATTGTGCCTGTTCACTACTACCCATTATTTCTCATCTGTCTTGTGAGTAACTAGTTCATTGAGAGTTAGCAAGAACAGAACTTTAATAAAATGTACCCCTTACACAGAATGATTTTGAGATTATTGCAATATTTCTACTAATCTTTCAGGAGTCCTTGGAGCAATGGTTCATAGAAATTGAAATAATAATACTAATTTTATTAGATACTATAATTTTAATGAATAATACCACACAATATAAATACAAAATAGCAGTCTGCAAAAACAGTTGTTTCTCTGAAGTAAATGCTATGAATATATCAGAATAATTTCATGGAACAAATTAAGAAGGCACTTGGTAAAATCTATTCATTTAATTTCTTCATTTCATAGTTATGAAGATAATATGCTTTGAAAGCACTTATATGGTTCAACTTATTTGTTGAATATGGTTCTAAAAGTCAGCAAAAGAGTCAGAGACTGTCCCTGCTCCTCCTGCTGTTAAGAATCCTAAAAGGAGGCCAAGCTACAGAACTGTCACATTAATGCAGAGGGCCTAGGTCAGTCCCACCCAGGTGCCCTGGTTGTTGGTTCAGTCTTTGTGAGCTCCTACAATACCAGGCTAGTTGATTCTGTGGGTTTTCTTGTGATATTCTTGACCCCTCTGATTCCTATAATCCTTCCTCCCTCTCTTCAGCAGGACTTCCTGCTCAATCTAATGTCTTATTGTGCATCTCTGCATCTATTTCCACCAGTTGCTGCATGAAGGTTATGTGCTTCCAATTCCTCTATTGGTAGTCTTGCTCAGAGGAGGTGGTCAATTTAGGCTACTCATCGCCTTATCTAGGAGTCTTAGCTAGAGTCATCCTTGTAGATTCCTAGTTATTTCCCTTGCAGGTTTCTACCTGACCCTGAAATGACCCTTTTTCCAGTTGGCTCCTACAGTACCCTCTCCTAACCGCAGTCTTACCAGATTCCCCATGTTCCTATCCCAAGCTGCCTCCAGGTCATCCAGAAAATCTCTTCTAAATCTCCTTCCCAGGGATATTCGAGTGTCCCCTTTGAGACTTGTTATCCAGCCTCTCTGGGTCTGCACATTGTAGTATGGTTATCCTTTACTTTATAGCTAATATCCACTTCTAAGAGTACATATCATGGTTGAATTTCTGGGTCAAGGTTACTGCTCTCAGGATGATTTTTTTTCTAGTTTCATCCATTTGCCTTTCTAATTTCATTATGTCATTGATTTTAGCAGTTGAGTAATAACTCCATTGTGTAAATGGACCACATTTTCTTTGCCCATTCTTCGGTTGAGGGGCATCTAGGTTGTTTCCAGGTTCTGGTTGTTATGAAGAAAGCTGCTATGAACATAGCTGGGCGACTTCCTTGTAGTATGATAGAGCATCCTTTGGGAATATGCTCAAGAGTGGTATTGCTGGGTCTTGAGGTAGATTATTTCCCAATTTTCTAAGAAACCAACATTCTGATTTCCATAGTTTGCACTTCCACCAGCAATGAAGGAATGTTCCCCTTTCTCCCTATCCTCTCCAGCATAAATTGTCACTTTTTATGACAGGTATTAGATGAAATCTCAGAGTTGTTTTGATTTGCATTTTCCTGATAGCTAAGAATTTTGAACATTTCTTTAAGTGTATCCCGGCCATTTGAAATTCTTCTGTTGAAAATTCTCTGTTTAGGTCTGTATTCCATTTTTTTAATTAAATTGTTTGGTCTTATGATGTCTAGTTTCCCGAGTTCTTTAAATATTTTAGAGATTAGACCTCTGTTGGATGTAGGGTTGATGAAGATCTTTCCCCATTCTGTAATCTTCTGATTTGTCCTATCAACAATGTCCTTTGCCTTACAGAAGCTTTTCAGTTTCACAAGGTCCCATTTTATTTTGGATAAGGGTTTGGATAAGGGTTTGCCTATCTTGTGGATTTTCTCAAAGAACCAACTTTGTTTCATTGATTCTTTGTATTGCTCTCTTTGTTTCTATTTCATTGATTTCATCCCTGAGTATGACTATTTCCTGACATCTACTCCTCTTGGGTGTATCTGCTTTTTTTTTTTTTTTTGTTCTGGATCTTTCAGGTGTGCTGTTAAGTCACTGGTGTGAGAATTCTCTGATTTCTTTATGTAGGCACTCAGTGCTATGAACTCTAAGTTTGTGTATGTTTTTGCAGTCATATTCTTTGAATTATAAGAAGTCTTCTATTTATTTTTTTATTTCTTCCTAGACCTAGTGGTAAGTTCAGTAGAAAATTGTTCAGTTTCCATGAGTTTTTCGGCTTTCTATTGTTTCTGTTGTTGTTGAAATCCAGCGTTAAGCAATGGTGGTCTGATAGGACACAGGAGGTTATTTCAATTTTATTAAATCTGTTGAGACTTGATTTGTGACCAAGTATGTGTTCAATTTTGGAAAGGATTCCATGAAGCACTAAGAAGGTATATTCTTTTGTGTTTGGGTGAAACATTCTGTAGTTATTTGTTTCTGTCTGACAGACCTGTCCATCGATGATAGTGGGGTACTGAAGTCTCCTACTATTAATGTGTGGGATTCGATGTGTGATTTAAGCATAAGTAATGTTTCTTTTACAAATGGGGATGCCCTTGCATTTTGGGCATAGATGTTTAGAATTGAGACTTCATATTGATGATTTTTCCTTGGATGAATATGAAATGTCCTTCTCTATCTCTTTTGATATTTGAAATTTTAGTTTGAATATTTTGTTAGATATTAGGATCGCTATGCCAGGTTGCTTCTTAGATCCATATGATTGGAAAATCATTTCCCAAACCTTTACTCTGGTGCAATGTCTTTGAAGTTGGGGTGTGTTTCTTACATGCAGCAGAAGGATGGATCCTGTTTTCATATCCATTCTGTTAGCCTGTGTCTTTTTATAGGCGGATTGAGTCCATTGATAAGATATCAATGACCAGTGATAGTTAATTCCTCTTATTTTTTTGATTTAGGTGGTGGTAGTGGTAGTGTCTCTCTCTCTCTCTCTCTCTCTCTCTCT
>PVIU01019203.1:0-36967 GCA_004026605.1 Ondatra zibethicus | reverse complement strand
TTTTGGGAACCGAGTCTTTTTGGATGCACACCTTCCTAGGCCAGGAGGGAGGGGGGTGGCCCTTGGACTTCCAACAGGGCAGGGCACCATGCCCTCTTTTAAGGGAGAAGGAGGAGGGAGGAGGAGTGGGGGGTAGTGGGAGGAGACCGGGAGAAGGGGAAGAAATGTAAAAATTTTATTTCTTTAATTATGTTTTTGAATGGAAAAAATAAAAGAATACGAAAAAAAACCTATGGGATAAAGCAAAGTAAGCCTATGAAACAAATTTACAGCTACATATGCCTCTATTAAAAAGTGAGATCTTCGGAACGGCACTCGCCCATCTCTCAGGACCGACTGATCCAGGTTCAACTGCTCTTCACATGGAACCCTTCTCCACTTCGGCCTTCAAAGTTTTCGTTTGAATATTTGCTACTACGTGGTGGCGCACGCCTTTAATCCCAGCACTCGGGAGGCAGAGGCAGGCGGATCTCTGTGTGTTCGAGACCAGCCTGGTCTACAGAGCTAGTTCCAGGACAGGCTCCAAAGCCACAGAGAAACCCTGTCTCGAAAAACCAAAAAAAAAAAAAAAATGAGATCGTAAATAAATAACTTAATGACATACTTTAGGGCTTTGGAAAAACAAGAACAAGCCAAACTCCTAACTAGTAGATCAAAGGATATACAATTAGGCCAAATAGGAATGACATGCAAAAAGATGGTATCAAAGACAAAGAATCAAGGAAAGCAGGATTAGAGTTCACTTGGCAGAGTGCTTGCCTAGAATGCATACAACTTGCCTTTGCTCCTCAGCATAGCATAAGGAAGATGTCGCAGTATAGCTTTATAATTCCAGCATTTGGAAGATGGAGGCATAATGGCCAGAAATTGAAGGACATCCTCAGTTACCTAGGAAGTTTGAGGCCTACCTGAGCTGGAGACTGTACCAGGCTTTTTCTTTTAGGCCACCAATCAACTCCCAAATCATGACATAGAGAATTCATATTAGTTTTGAATGCTTGGCCTTAGCTTAGCTCTTTTCCGGCTTGTTCTTTTAACTTAAACTAACATGTTTCTCTTTACCCTTTTTCTCAAGACTTTTCACATTTCTTACTTCTGTATATCTTACTTTCATTGTTTCTCTATGTCTGACTGGCAGGCACCTGCCTGGCTTCTTGCCCTTTATTCTCTCTTCTTTCTTCTCTTGTTCTTTCTGTCTTGAGACTAGATTTCTCCTCCTATTTATTTTCTCTCCCTGCCAGCCCTGTCAATCCTTTCTTTTCCCAGCTATTGGCTGTTCAGCTCTTTACTAGACCATTCAGGTGCCTTAAGCAGGCAAGGAAAAACAACTTTTCATAATTAAACAAATTCAACATAAACAAAAGTAACATACCTTTCTTTACATAGTTAAAATACTATTCTGCAGCATAAACAAAGGTAACACATCTTTGCCTAGTTAAAATAATATTCTACAACAGGATACCCTTTTTCAAATGAAATGAAACAAATAAATGAAAAACAACAAAACAGAACACATACACACAAAACAAAAACTCAGAATCAATGAAACAAAGACCTAGCTGGGTTTTTTTTTTTTTGAAAGATAAGTCTTATCTAGAGCATTAAGACAAGAGAAAGAAGTAAAAGGGATACAAATAGGATAGGAAGAAATCAAGATATCCTTATTCGCTATCATATGATTGTACATATAAGAGACCCCTAAAGAGACCCCAGAAAGCTCTTGGATCTGATAAACACTTGAGCAAAGTGACAGGACACATCCATAACATACAAAAATGAAAAGATGAGGAAGAAATTGGGAAAAGCACTCCATGACCTTTGCACTTGTGAACTCACTACAGCATAAAACCTACTGGGCTCATCCATCTATTGCGGTGCTAAACTGCCTTTTTCCATTGTCCTCTCCCTAGACCTTTTCATCTCTCTGTTGCTGAGAGCTGTTGATGGCACCTATGTAATCGTCACAGTGAGTTCAGCTTACCTCAGTCAGTTTGTGTGCTCTTTTCTGACATCTGTGACTCTAGAACTCTCTCATCTTCCACCATGGTGTTGAATCTGGTCGCTTTCTTTAATCAACTGATAATCTAACAACACTTAAAAGTCTGTTATACCCAAATATGAACATAGGAATTTCTGTCACTCTCCCAGAGGAAGACCCTGAGGAAGATTTTTATTTTCAATTTGCAGATTCAATGCAATTACAACCAAATTTCCAGAACCATTCATCAAAGAAATGCAGAAAACAATGATAAAATTAATAAGGAATCAGAATAGATTCTGGATATCCAAAGCAACTTTTAGCAAAAAGAATAATGCTGACGGTAGCATCATACCTGATTTAAAGTTATCCTGCAGAGCTACAGTAACAAAATCTTCCTACTACTGCCACATAAATAGACACAGATCAATGGGATAGGATATAGGACTCAGCTATAAACCCATGCAAACACAGCCACCTGTTTTTTGTAAAGATGACAAAAATTATACAATAGGGAAACACAACCTATTCCACAAATAGTGCTGAGAAAACCAGAAAAACACATGCAGAATGATAAAGCTAGATCTCTAGTTCTCACTGTGTACAAAAAAATCACTTTGTACAAATGTATCAAAGACCTTATTGTAAGACCCTAAACTCTGAAAACAATGATGAAAAAAAGTAGGGAAAATGTGTGAAGATATAGGCATAGGCAGATCCTTCCTAAAAAGGATTGATTGTTCAGGAATTAAAATCAACAATTGACAGCTGGGATCTCACGAAATCGAAACACTTCTTCACAGCAAAAGAAACACTTCAGTACATGAAAGGAATGCATACAGAATTAGAAAATCTTTGCTAACTATACATCTGTAATGGTTTAAATTGATAGTCAACCAGACAGGGTCTAATCACCTCAGGGGAAAAATCTCTGGGCAAGATTGTGAAGGATTTTCTAGATTAGGTGAACTGGTGTGGGAGGACCCACTTTACATTTCTTGGGCTGGGATCATGGAGAAAGTGAGCTGAGCACTAGCATTCACCAGTCTCTGCCTCCTGACTGCGGTAGCAATGTGACCAAAGGCCTTAAGCTTCTGCCGCCATGCCTTTCCCAACATGATGAACTGCACTATAAAACCGTGAGCCAAAATGAATCCTTTCGCACATAAGTTGATTTTGTCAGGGTACTTTTTTTTTTTTTTAATCATAGCAACAGGAAACTGCTACAACATTTGGCAGAAATTTAATATAGAGGGTATACAAAGAACTAAAACACCTAAATAAGAAGACATTTTAAAAAGTTGAACAGCCGGGCGGTGGTGGCGCACGCCTTTAATCCCAGCACTCGGGAGGCAGAGGCAGGTGGATCTCTGTGAGTTCGAGGCCAGCCTGGTCTACAAGAGCTACTTCCAGGACAGGCTCCAAAGCTACAGAGAAATCCTGTCTCAAAAAACAACAAACAAACAAAAAAAAGTTGAGCTAAATAAGTTGCCAAATGATAGATTTCAAATGGTAATAAACACCTCTATGAGATGTGTCCAGGTGAATTCTGTCTTCTTCTTCTTCTTCTTCTTCTTCTTCTTCTTCTTCTTCTTCTTCTTCTTCTTCTTCTTCTTCTTCTTCTTCTTCTTCTTCTTCCTCCTCCTCTGGTTTTTCGAGACAAGGTTTCTCTGTGTAACAGCCCTAGCTGTCCTGGAACTAGCTCTTGTAGCCTCAAACTCACAGTGATGCACCTACCTCTGTCTCCCAAGTGCTGGGATTAAAGGTGTGTGTCATCATTGCCCAGGTGAATTCTAACTTACTGAACCAAATGAGGTCTGAATTCTTTGTCTGTATAGAAAATAGATGTGCATCATATATTCTTCTTTTTAAATTGTTAGACAGAGAATAATTCAGGTCAAACTCTGGAGTAGATGTCAATAAAAGCACAAAAACATTTGGTAATGTCACACTTGAATAAAATATTGTCTTATACTTTTGGGGGGGTGTTCTGGAGACTTTGTTTTAGCAATGGTGAGACTTACAAATGGCAAAGGAGCTACCTTTGAGTTTGATTGCAAGTCTCTAAGAGGCTGCATAAGATTTGTGACATTCATGGAGGTGTCACAAAACCTGTCCTGTTCTTGGTCCTTGGTCCTCAAATGGGAAGACTTGGAGCACAAGAAATGGCTTTTGGATATTGTATGAGTGGAAGGGTGTGTTTTTGTCCTTTGTCTGACAGGCCGACCCAGGGTTCGGCATTCTCAGTCCTCTCATTTCCTGGTGGCTGTCTTTACATTTTTTTTCTTGAGGAAGTGTCTCACTATGTAGCCCAGGCTAGGCTTAAACTTGAAATCTTTCACTATACCCAGCTTCATTGTTTTATTCAGTTAATGAGAAAAACCTATAGATAAACAAGAATGCTACAAAGAACATTTGAGAAACATGAACTCATGTCATTAGTTGGGAGAAAAAACGCACCACAATAAGATTGCTAATTTACATTCAATTTTGGCTAATGTTTTATTGTGCAATACATTGAAGCTTTTTGAGTTGACTGCTGGCCAAAGCAAATCAGTAGTATCTGGAAGTTAACTTTTAATTTTATGAGACTAACATCTTCTGGCTCAAATTAGTTGTGGATAGTTAGTGAAAATTAAAAACATTGAGTCAGTCTGCTGGCTAACAGTCAAGTTTAGAAGAAAATGTGTTCCCATTATACTTAACAAGTGAGGTAGTCATCATTTTCCCTTATTTTCAAGTTCTTTTTCCTCCAGAACAATCTTTTCTGTAACCTTGGACAAATTCTAAAGAGTGATCTTGAACACAAAAAGAATTCTGGTCTCAATGTATTTTTATAACAATATATTTAATTGAACTTATTGTTTAGTTAAGAAATTTCCATAATTCTTAGATTAATAGAAATTAGAAGTAGTAGGATTGATGATATTTCCCTCCACCTTTTCTAAATCATAGCACTGTGAGGGTGAGGCTCAAGGATCTTCAGTTTGTGATCAGTCAGGGCTAACTTGTGAGACTTGTCTCAGAAGAAACACGATATTACACATCACTGTCCATTCCCAGAGGACTTGTTGTGCCTCTTTTGGGATAAATTGAGACAGTATTCTTATTGGTTTTGGTTTTCTGAAGGTTGGAACCTTCAGGAAAATTCAGGGACTTGGTTCGCAAAGCTATAACCTCATACATCACCCACTATTGCGCTGCAAAAACAAAAAACCAAAAAACTGGGAAGGTTCTTTTCAACAGTTCCTAGGTCTGGTTAGACTGGGGAAGCCATGTGACATGTGGCATATATGAGTAGAAATTTTACTTGATTATGTGGTTTGATTGGATCTTTTGTTATTTTTGTTTACCTATTTCATTTTTTTAAGATTTGTTTTTAATTTATAAATATGGACATTTTGCCTCCATGTATGTCTGTGCACCACATGTGTGCAGCATCCACAGAGGTCAGAAGAAGGTATTGGGTCTCCTGGAACTGGAGTAACAGATGGTTTTAAGCTACCATATGGGTGCTGGGAATCAGATTGTCATCCTCTGCGAGAGCAGAAAGTACTCAAATGAAAAGCCAGCTCTCTGGCACCTGTTATTTTTAATGTTTTACAGTTTATGATTTTATTGACATATATATTCATTGTGTAAAATAATGTGTTTCATTCAATATTTTATAATGTATATAACATATATGAATCATATTTATCCCCCATTTCTCTACTTCATCACAACTTCCTCTCTTCCTTTCCTTTGATCAATAGAGTTCCTTCTAGAATCCAGAGATACAAGAAAACATATTATATTTGTTTTTCTGTGTTTGGTTTATTTCTCTTATCATGATGCCTTCATGTTCCACTTTTCTAAGTATGACATAATTTTGTTTTTTGGGGCTGAAGAATATCTAGTGAAATGCAAGACATCTAAAAAGTAAAGAAAGAAGAAAAACTGCAGATCATATGACTTCATTATGTAGAAAATGCAAAGGGAATACTAAAAATTATTGGAAGTAATAAATGAAATAAGAGGATAAATTGGGCAATGCTAAAAAGTACAGGATTAACACATGGAAGTCAACTGTGTTTCTGTACACTGAAAGTAAGCAAATCAAATAATAGGAATGTAATTTCACACCATCAAAAATATGGAAGTATTTAGGAGTAAATTTATCAAAAGAAGCACAAAACAAGAAAATGGACAGCTCAAGATGGCAGAATTTCCTATCACCTGCTGATTACAGTAGAAACAAATATTTGGAAAGCAGCTGCCATGCGGGAATGTACTGAGGTTTTTGTTTTCACCTGAGTTTTTAATAAAATCTGTCATGAGACTGAGTCTCTTAGAAATGACAGGGACACTTCATCCATGATATCTCAATGACATGGTTGTATAAACAAGACTTGAGCAAGGACAACAGCAACAGACATGTCAACATGGAAGAGGGAAAGTTCACAGGGCCTCAATCCTAGACAAAGAACTACAGGCAATGAAGAAATACTGAGACCAGAAGAGATAGTCCTGCTTAGGGAAGAGCCCTCCAATTGGTCAACCAGTACTCACTGCTCATCCCCCAAATCATATACCCACAAGTAACACTAAATGGACTCAGCAGGTTGTAGTTATGTACTTATGCCTTTATATATGTACTTATGCCTTTGTATATGTACTTATACATTTATATATGTACTGGTTGCTTTGGCGTGTCAACTTGATACAAGTTAGAGTCATCAGAGAGGAAGGAGCCTCAGTTGAGGAAATGCCTCCGTGAGATCCAACTGAAAGGCATTTTCTTAAATAGTGATCAGTTGGGGAGGGCCTGGCCAACTGTGGGTGGTACCATCCCCAGGCTGGTGGTCCTGGGGTCTATAAGTAAGCAGGCTGAGCAAACCATTGGGAGCAAGCCAGTAAGCAGCTCCCCTCCATGGCCTCTCCATTAGCTCCTGTCTCCAGGATCCTGATCTCTTTGAGTTCCTGTCCTGACATCCTTCAGTGATGACCAGCAATGTGGAAGTGTAAGTCAAACAAAGCCTTTCCTTCCCAACTTGCTTTTTGGTCATGGTGTTTCACTGCAGCAATAGTAGCCTTACCTAAGACAATATATATGTAACAATAACAATGAGAAAAGGGGTCATGAATTCAAGAGGAAGCAAAGGTGGATATGGGAGGGACTGAAAGGAGAAAAAGGAAGGAGGGAAATATGTGTATTTTAATTTAACAAATCTTTCTTTATAGCTGTGTGTTTATGAACCTCAATGCTTTCATTTGTGATATAATAATGTGGGGAGGTTGATGGGATAAAGTTTAAACGGAATAGAATACGTGTTTGAAAGGTGAAAAAATCAAGGAAATTTGGTGAGTAGAATAGAGGGAGCGTTTTCCTGTGTGAGAGTGGAGTGGCTCGCAGTAGAGGGCAGGCGATGCGGAAAGAGAAAGAATGAGAGATTCAGAAAACAACCAGGCCAGGTCTTAGCATTGTGCAAAAGGGCAGCCTAATTAGATAGATCCTGGAATCTGCGTAGCTCATTGGTCCAGCGAATGGTCTCTTCCCGGTCTGGATTTGGTTAAAATACAGTGACTGGGCACCATCTTGAGTGGGCCCTGTCTGACCATCTAGCTTTGGGAGTCAAAGGTCTTTGCATTTTTTCATAGCAAGGGTCATGAGAAGACCCAGCCTAGTCGTTGTTGGTCTGGGAATGTAGTTTAATTACAAGGGAAGGGCCTCGAATCGGACTGTGGGCGCTCCGTGCGCTAAGAAGGTGCTCTGGAGCACAGAAGGTAGAACCCACTTCCTGTTCAGACCCCTGGTTTCAGCAAGTATGAGCTCTGGAAGCGGGCAGGAGCACTTGTACATGATTTCGTGTGGGATCTAAGTCACAGAATATTTGAGGAAAAGGTGCACACATTCCACCGATGCCTACCCTGCAATGTGGATTGCTTCAACTCTACTGTTTGCCTGTCCAATGAACTCATAGCAGATGCCACTAGAGCTCAGATTAGACAGTCGAAATCTTGCTTTCCACCCCACCCTTTCTGAGAAGGGCAGCCAAGCATAATAACAACCAGCTCTGCCCACAAACTGTGCCCTCTAGTTGCTAGGCAAGCAAAGTATCACAAATGGGAGAAAAACCTAAACAATACACAGCCTCTACTCTTGGCCAATGGTCTGCAGCAAACACAATCACAGTAAGGTCTCTTTGGCATAGGTTGAGATATTTCACTTCTGCCTGTGCTATTAACCTTGAAAGTCAGGAAACCTGTCTCTTTTTTTCATTTCTTTATTTTAATGGCTTATTGTTTATTTTTCCTATGGAGACATATGCTCATATCTGATTACTTTGAATATTTTCATAAATTTTAAAATCTTTTTCTTTTATTTGTATTTTGTCTGTACATATGTATTTATGTGTGTATATGCACATGCATGTGTGTGTACATGTATGTGGAGGTCAGAAGACAATGTCAGGTATCTTTCTCAATTGCTTTACACCTTAGTTTTAGAGACAGGGTCTCTCATTGAGGCTGGAATTCACCAACTGGTCAATAAATCCCAATGATTCTCCTATCACTGCCTTCATTTTGTCAGCACTGAGATCACAGATGCAGTCATTACACCCATTTTATTTTTTAAACATTCTTAAAAATTTAATTTTGAGATTATAGTATATAGTAGTCCAGACCCTCCAATATATGCCTCCCCGATTTCCTTTAAATTCATGGCCTCTTTTTTCACTAATTGTTGCATATATGCATATATATGTGTGTGTGTGTTCCTAAATATAACCTGTTCAGCTTTCAACTGAGTATTAAGGGTAAACAAATTCTCATGTTGTGTGGCAGGCACTTTACTCATTGAGCCTCAACCCCTGTCCTTTTTCTTTTATCTTTTCCTTTTATTCCTTTTAACATATAGTTTCTTTTTTTTCTTTACCTTGTGTTGTTTCTTGAGAGTGGGTCTTGTTATGTAGTCCAGACTTGTTATGTAGTCCAGACTACTCCTCAGGATGCTAACTTCTGGAGCTATAGATCACATCCTGCCTTTTAAAAATCTTTATTTTATTTTAATTAAAATATCATTATAATTGCATCATTTTCCCCTTCTCTTCCCTCTCTCCCACTCCCCCTCTGTTTTCTCCCTTCAGCCCCCCTTGTGTTCCCATCCTTACACTCTCTTCACTCCATGACCTCTTCCTTTATTACTGTTATACATACATGGTGTGGTGCTTTGAAAGGAAATGATCCCCAAAGCGAGTGGCACTATTAGGAGGTGTGGCCTTGTTGGAGTAGATATGGCCTTGTTGGAGGAAGTGTGTCACTATAGGGGTGTTCTCTGAGGTTTTCTATGCTCAGGATACTGCCCAGTGTCTCAGTTGACTTCCTGTTGGTTGTAAAATGTAGGACTCTCAACTGCTACTCCAGCACCATCTCTGCCTGAACACCATCATGCTCCCTACCATGATGATAATGGACTGAACCTCTGAAACTGTAAACAAGTCATCCCAATGAAATATTTTCAATTATAAGAGTTGTTATGGTCATGATGTCTCTTCACAGTAATTAAGTCCCTAACTAAGACACATGGATAAATGTATAAATAAAACTTGCTGAGTCTATTTAATGTTGCTGTTATTCATAATATTTCAGAGATGACCTGCTTTGAATCATTTATTCTTCTTTCTGTTTCTACTTTACCTCTTTTTTCATTTTTTAATGTTTGAGATTATAGTTTCATTACATTTCTCCCTTCCCTTCCTTCCCTCCAACCTTCCATATGCTTCCCCCATTCTCTTTTTACATTAATGGCCTCTTTTCACTAATTTTATTGCATGTATATGTGCATTTGGATAAGCATATATTCCTAAATATAACCTGTTGAATCCATATAATGTTGATTGTGTATATGTTTTCGGGGCTGAATGTTTGGCACTGGATGAATGGTTAGTGTGATCTTTCCTAGTGAGGACCTCCTCTCTCCTCTCCTCTCCTCTCCTCTCCTCTCCTCTCCTCTCCGCTTTCCTCAGTTTCCTATAGTTCTTTGTGTAGGGTTGTTGTGAAATATAGTTTAAGATGTGTTACACTCATTTATGCTGTGGAATATTTGTTTAATGCTGCAAAGATGTGTTGCATTTTTATGTTGCATTTGTTTAACTTTGTAAAGCTGTTTACTTTGCCTATCCAAAATGTCTGATTAGTCTAATAAAGAGCTGGAGAGAAAAATAGGTGGGGCTGTCAGGCAGAGAGAATAAATAGGAGGAGAAATCTAGGCTAAAGAGAAGAGGGAGGAGTGAGAAAAGGAGAGGGAGAGGAAGATGCCAGGGTCCAGCCACCTAGTCACACAACCAGTCACAGAGTAAGAAGGAAAGGAAGACATATAGAGTAAAAGAAGGTACAAAGCCCAGAACAAAATATAGGTAAAGAGATGGGATAAGTTAAGTTAAAAAAGCTGGCTAGAATCAAACCAAACTAAGGCTGGGCAGTCATAAGTAAGAATAAGTCTTCCTGTATTTATTTGGGAGCTGGGTGGCAGGCCCCCAAAGAGAGAGAGAGAGTAAAAAACCAACTATATAGGGTTGAGTCCTTATGGGCTTTCCCATATCTAGTTTGGCATGTTCATTCACATCATCCTTGTTCAGAAAACATTTGGACAGCATGTTGATGAGACTTTATGGATGCAGTTTCTGATATTACTAGAAGATACATTCTCTCAGCAAACTCCCCCATCTTCTTGCTCTTACAGTCTTTTAATGCCCTCTTGTGAAGTGTTTCCTAAGTGTCAGTGTGGGAGTATTTTATAGATGTATCCACCAGGACTGGGCTCCACAACTCTGTGTTTTGATTGGTTGTGGTTTGCTGGAGTGGCCTCCATATGTTGCAAAGAGAAGTTTCCTTGCTGAGGGGTGAAGCCTACACTTATATGTGGATATAAGGACAATGTTTATAGATTGTTGTTGGCCAATAACCATGACTTCAATAGCACTGAGTAGTTAGTTGGGTTTTTGGTACCAGGCATGGTCTTCCTCTTGTTGAATGAATCGTAAGTCCAATTAGAGAGCTTTTGGTTACTGCCAGGGTATGTGTGCCACTATTACACCCTTAGTGTTATTTTATGTCATAGTGGTTACTGATATGGTTCATAAATGTCATAGATGGGTAAGATTGTTGGTTCCTTCTCTTTTATGGATGCTTGCATGGTTCCTTCTGGTAGCAAGTAAGCTAGTACTCAGGGAGGGGAATTCATGCCAGTTACAGCTCAGGGGTCTCTGGGCCCTGTTTCTAAAGTGCATAGTGTCTTCAACTATAAGGACTTACTGTCACCTCTAGCTGGACATGTTTCTATATTCTTTCTTCCTTCTCATATCCCCCTTTAATTTTTTTGTCATTTAGATGGATCTTTCCTCTCATTATTTCTTTAAAATTTTTATTTGCTTATATTAATTATATACAGTACATTTCATTATGACATTTTCATACTTTGGTCATGCCCAGCTCCTATTACCCTTTCTTGTTCCCATCCCACTTCCAATAATATCTTTCTACTTCTGTGTCTTTTTTTGCCAACCAATGAGCTTGATTAAATTTACTTAAGGAACATAGGTGAGAGATAATTTACAGGAAAATAGGCAACTTACCAGTGACTATGTCATATTCATTACAAAAAAGGAAAATCAGATGAACCAAACTTTGTTAATAGTAAAATTTTTGTGCTTTAAGTACAAAATTTTAAAAATGAAAATACAACCCAAAGAATGGAATAAAATATTTGGAAACTACATATTTAACTAGAAACTAATACCTAGACCATAGAAACACAACAATTGGTAATAAAATAATAAGAAAATAATATATTTTATATATTATATATTTGATTTATATTAAATATCTGTAAATGATGAAATTAATAAATACATATGAATAATAAAAAGTCACACAACCCAACTGAAAATAGGAAATGACTTTGAATAGATATCACCCTGAAGATAAACATCCAACAAACCAACATCATTAGCTATCAGAGAAATAAATGCACATCAATATCACAAGTAGATAGTACTCCACTACAACTGGGATGGCTATGATGAGAAAGATAGTAACAAATATTACCTGGGATATTGAGAAATAAGAATTTATTTATTTATTTATTTATTTATTTATTTATTTATTATGTATACGGTATTCTGTCTGCTTGTATGCCTACAGTCAAGGAGAGGGCACCAGATCTCATTACAGATGGTTGTGAGCCACCATGTGGTTGCTGGGCATTGAACTCAGGATCTCTGAAAGAGCAGCCAGTGCTCCTAACCTCTGAGCCATTTCTCCAGCCCCGAGAAATAATAATTTTATATGTTGTTTGTGACAACATAATGTTAGGTCCAACTTTGCAAAAATAATGTGACTATTCTCAAATAAAATTATCCTTGCACTCACCAATTCCATGCCTAGATACATTCCTGTATGCAAATGTTCATAACACCATGAGTCATTTTCTTGAAAGTGAGTAAGTGGGTGGAGAGATGACTTGATAGTTAAGAGTTCTTGCTGCTCTTACAGAGAACTGGTGTTAGGGTTCCAGCACCCATATTTGACAGTTCGCAACAACATGTAACTCAGATCTTGGAGATCGAAATTTCTGACCTCCACAGGCACCTGCATACATGTACACACAGATACACACCCAGATACACATAAATGAATAATTAAAAATAAATCTTTTTTAAAAAGTGAATAAAACCCTGGTGTTCAATTAATAAACAAAAATTCATCAATGGAATGTGATTTTTCTTTTTTTTATTAAAAAAGAATATATTTTCACTTTATATTCCAAATACCATCCTACCGTCAGAAAAGCCAGAGCTTCAACCAGATTCAGGTCACCATTCAGGTGATGCTACTAATTTTGACCGCTAATAATCATGCATCTGTTTAAAACTGCAGGCAAATGTTTGTCACGGCATTGTTCCTAACAATAAAAATGGAAGTATTAAAAGTCTAAGTCATTACCGCCAAGGGAAAAGTAGTAATATTGATAGCACTAGCCATCAATATTAGTCTGAGTAGATACAAATCCAATTCAAAAGGATGTGATTTTATTCCACCTGAAGCACACCCACACTTAGTGTTCAGGACCTGTCTTCTCCTTCTCTAACTTCACTTGAAAAAAAAGAAGAGGATGCCTTTAATTCCAGCACTCAGGAGGCAGAGACAGGTGGATCTCTGTGAGTTCGAGGCCATCCTGGTCTACAGAGCAAGTTCAAGGACAGGCTCCAAAGCTACAAATCAAAAAAAAAAAAAGAAAAGAAAAAAGAAAGAAGGGGAAACCAAGTGCTGTGGTGCATGTCTGTATCCCAGGATGCTTGAAGGGTAGTTAAGGCAGGAAGTTTGAGAATTCCCAGCCAGCCTGGGCTACTTAGGGAGAAACTGTCTCAAACAGAAGGAAGGGGAGGGTGAGATTATATCAAAAAAGAGAAATGGGAGGGGAGAAAAGAAGAGCAAAAGGAAGAGGAGGAGTGAGGAAGGAAAAGAAGAGAGGGAAATGTGAGTTTTCCAAAACAACAATAAAGTGCTGACACATTGTATAATGAGGTTGAGCCTTGACAACATTATACTAAGTGAAACACTGAGCTTTTGTTCATTTCATGAAGTCTTTGAAGACCACACATTGTGATTGCTATTCTTGGCTGTTCACTTGACTATATCTGGAATTAATTAAGACCCAAGTGGCTGGGTACACCTGTGTGGGATTTTTCTTAATTAGATAATTTGAGGTGGGAAGACTCCATCTTAAATCTGGAAGATCCACATTTAATCTGGGCCATATCTTCGGAGGCAGCCTATATATAGACATGAGAGAAGGAAGCTTTTGCTTTTTGCCTGCTTGCCCTCACTCTTACTGGCAAGTTCATTTCTTCACAGAGATATAATGGGAAAGAAGCACTGCTGACTATACATTAGATAGGTGTTTCATATCTAGAACATACAAAGTCCCACAAAATTAAACACAAGAATCAAATTATTCAAATAATAGATGAATGATCTGATCTATTTTTCTCAAAAGGAGAAATACACGTGACCATATTCATGTGACGATCTTTAGCCATTGGAGAAGTGCAAGTTATAATTACACTGAAGTTCCATCTCACCACAGTCAAAATGGATATGTCAAAATCAAACAAACAAAGGATAAATGTGGATGAGGATGTGGAGAAAGAGGGACCGTAAGCATTACTTAAGGTGGGATATAATCTAGTGTAGTGATTTCTATGGAAATGAGTATGGCGTTTCCCTAACAACTAAGAATAGAATTTCCACATGATTCAACTATATTTATTACACCTGGGCATAAAACCCAAGGACTCTAAGTTAACATTCCACAGATATATTGGCACATCCTTCTTTATTTCTACAATATTTGAAGTGGCTAAGAAATGGAAAGGCAGTTGGACACTAGGAAATTCCTGGCTAGCTTCAGGCTCAGTGAGAAAAACTGTTTTGAGGGAATAAGGTGGTTAGTGATAGAAGAAGGCATCCAATGTCCTGATATGACCTCTGCATATGCACACACATGTATATCTCCAATACAAGGGAAGGAGGGAGGGCATATATATGTATACATATACATATGTATTTATGTGTGTATGTATGTATATATATATACATATATATATCACGTGAGAGAGTTCAGCATAAATTTTTACAGGTGTAAAAAATGAAACCATGACATTTTCTGGAAAATATGAAACCATGACATTTTCCAGAAAATTAAAGGAACTAGAGATCATATACCAAGTAAAATAAGCCAGATTCAGAATTACATATCACATATTTTAGGCAAAGGACACAGCCAGCAAGACAAAACTGAAACCTACAGAATAGGAAAAAAAAACCCCTCACCAACCCCACTTCAAACAGAGGGCTGATCTCCAAAATATACAAAGAACTCAAGAAATTAGATATCAAAATATCAAATAATCCAATTAAAAATGGGATACAGATCTAAATAGAGAACTCTCAACAGAGGAGTCTCTTAAGGACTAAAGACACTTAAGGAACTGCTGAATATCCTTAGCCATCAAATGTGAATCAAAATGACTCTGATAAAACATCTTACACCGGTCAGAATGGCTAAGGTAAAAAAACACTAATGACAGCTTATCTGGGAAGGAATGCAGAGTAAGCGGAACACTCCTCTATTGCTGGTAGGAGTGCAAACTTTTATAGCCACTTTGGAAATCAATATGGAGGTTCCTCAAAAAATTGGGAATCAATCTACCTCAAGACCACTTTTGATACCCAAAGGATGCAAATCCATATCACAAGAAAATTTGTTCAACTATGTCTACAGCAGTATTAATCATAATAGCAAGAACCTGAAAACAACCTAGATGCCCCTTAACAGAAAAATGGATAAAGAAAATGTGGTACATTTACACAATGGAGTACTACTTATTTGTAAAAAATAATGACATCTTGAAATTTGCAGGCAAATGGATGGAATTAGAAAAAAAATCATCCTGAGTGAGATAACCCAGACTCAGAAAGACAAACACAGTATGTACCCACCCATAAGTGGATATTAGACATAAAACAAAGGATAACTGGTGTGGGAGAATTGTCTGTATTCTGTCAATCATATTTTAAATAAACGCGGATTGGCTGATAGCCAGGCAGGAAGTATAGGCGGCAAATCCAGACAGGAAGTAGAGGTGGGGCAATGAGAACAGGAGTATTCTGGGAAGAGGGAAGCTCTTTTGGCAGTCCTGCCCAGACCACCAAAGAAGCAGGATGTGACCTGCACCACTGAAAAAGGTACTGAGACATGTGGCTAACATAGATAAGAATAATGGGTTGATATAAGTTAAAAGAGTTAATAAGAAGCCTGAGCTAATGGGCCAATCAGTTTATAATTAATGCAGACTCTTTGTGTGATTTTCTTTGGGGGTTACTGGCTGTGGGAACTGGGCAGGACAGAAACCCCAACTAGCAAGCCCTCATATTACAGAATGATTGCCCAACGTGGATCACTGCATCCACAGAAAAGCCTGAGAAAGCTTGGGGAAGAGTATAGTAAAGCATCTTTTCATGGTAGCAGCAATTTCTCGGGTCTGCTCCTTGCAGAGGGAAGCGCTCTTATCTAAGAGAGGCTTCCTGACTCAGCTTTATCTGTAAAACCTTGCAGCTCTTTTAAGAGGTCCTGCCATGAACACTTAAATAGTGTTGAAGAAAAGCTGACCGCATGCTTTTTGGTTTTCAGCCGTAGCAGGAAAAAAGCTATGCCATTTTAAAATGCCAGCCATCTTGCCAGGGCAAACTCTGACTCTTTCAGGTAGGCGGTCTGACTAAGGATAATTTGAGTGTGGTTTGTGGGCACACTGCTGCAGCTTGCTTGCTGGCAGGGACCTTGAAACACCATAGAGTTGTGGAAATAAACATGGCTCTGGCCAGTACCTCAGCCATGAGGCTGGAATCTCATAAAGCTAAGGAATGGGCTGGATCCAGCCGTCAAAGCCCCGGCTTTAATCCTACCCATATTGCTTGGTAAATTAAAGACTCACGTAGTCAGAAAAAGAGAGATATACAGTAAAGAGAGATTCAAAAAAAAAAAAACCTCTAAATGGTTTACTGTGTGTTAAAAATATATCCTGGCTTGGGAGAGAAAAAAAAAAGCTTAAAGTCCTTAAAATAAAAAAGAAAGAAAGAGAGTAGTTGGGTGTGGTAGCACATGCCTTTAATCCCAATTCCTGGGAGGCAGAGACAGACAGATCTCTGTGAGTTCAAGGACAGCCTAGTCTACAGAAGGAGTTCCAGGACAAAGATACACAGAGAACCTGTCTCAAAAAGCCAAAAGTTAAAAGTAAAAATAAAAGAAATAGAGGTTAAAGTAAAGCCACATAAAGATGGAAAACACACAGAGAATCTGGATACTGTATGTTATTATTCTCTCTTTGAATTGTTTGAATGTTGAGGAAGGAGGAACAGCTGCTAAAAGATATTTGCTTATAAATGCTGCTGAATTAATCCAAGATATGTATTTTGAAAATACCTTGACTTCAAAATTGAAGTCAAAAGTTATGTTACTTTGGAGAAGAGATTTTGCTTTTGTTTCCACAGGAAATGAGAGACTGTGGATTCATTCTGAGTTAAGAAAAATAAGGTTTGATCAAGGAAGACCACCTGAGAAATCTCCGGTAGGAACAGATGGTCCAGATGTCTGAGTTCTACATCCAGAACAGATTCAAGATGCTGCCTGAGATGACCAAGCCTCACAGGATACTCCAGTCAGGACTTGATCATAACTCTAAATTTTCTTTAGGTCCCTATAAGATTTTCAGTGCCCCCACCCAGCCGGAAGTAGCTTGGAATACTATGCCCACATTCCCAACAAATGGACTATGGATATTTTCCTTTGTTTAAAAAAAAGAGGGGGAAGTGGTGTGGGAGAATTGTCTGTATTCTGTCAATGATATTTTAAATAAATGCTGATTGGCTGATAGCCAGGCAGGATGTATAGGTGGGACAACCAGATAGGAAGTAGAGTTGGGGCAATGAGAACAGGAGAATTCTGGGAAGAAGGAAGCTCTTTCCCTACTCCTGCCCAGACCACTGAAGAAGCAGGATGTGACCTGCCCTGCTGAAAAAGGTACTGAGCCATGTGGCTAACATATACTAAAATAATGGGTTAATATAAGCTACAAGAGCTAATAAGAAGCCAGAGCTAATGGGCCAAACAATTTATAATTAATATAGACCTCTGTGTAATTTATTTGGGACTTGCTGGCTGCGGGAACTGGGCAGGACAGAAACCCCAACGAGCCAGCCCTCATGTTACAGATAACCACCCTACAGTCCACAACCCCAGAGAAGAGAGGAAACAAGGACACCCTAAGAGAAACATAAATGGATCACCTGGGAAGGGGAAGTAGAGAAGATCTTCTTCGTAAATTGGCAGCGCGGGGGAAAAGGAGAAGGGGGGCAATAAGGATAGCACGAGGGATCTGGAAGATCTAGTTGGGTAAAGGACAAAGAGGAAGAGCAAGGAAAAAGATACCTTGAAAGAGGGAGCACTTGTGGGGTTAGCAGGAAACCGGCACTAGGGAAACTCCCAGGAAACCACAAGAATGACCCCAGTTTTAATAAATTAAGCAATAGTAGATAGGGTACCTAAACTGCCCTTCCTGTAATCAGATTGATGACTACCTTAATTGTCATCATAGAACCTTCACCCAGTAACTGATGGAAGCAGATGCAGAGATTCACAGCTAAGCACTGGATTGAACTCCTGGAGTCCAGTCATAGAGAGGGAGGAGCGATATTGTGAGCAAAGGGGCCAAGACTATGATGGGGATATCCACAGAAACAACTGAGTTGAGCTAGTGGGTGCTCAGTGACCTTGTACTGACAGCTGGGGAACCAGCATAAGACCAAACTAGGCCCTCTGAATGTGGGTGACAGTTGTGTAGCTTGGGCAGTCTGTGGAGCCACTGGCAGTGGAACCAGTATTTATCCCTAGTGCATGATTGGGCTCTTTGGAGCCCCTTCCCTATGGAGGAATACCTTGCTCAGTATATACACAGGGAAGAGGCCCTTGATCCTGCCTCAAGTGATGTGACAGTCTTTGTTGACTTCCTATGAGAGGCCTCTCTGAGGAGTGGATGGAGGGTGGGGTGGTGAGAAGGTGGTGGGGGAAGCGGGAGGAGGGGAGGGAGAGGGAACTGGGATTGGAATGTAAAATAAGATTGTTTTAAAAATAAATAATATTTTAATTCATGTGTGATATCTATATTTAAAGTCATAGTGTGTGTGTGTGTGTGTGTGTGTGTGTGTGTGTGTGTGTGTATCAAAGTAGGAGTGGAACCATGAGATGGAGGAATAGATCTTGAGCAGGGAGAGAGTGAGTGATGAAATTGATTTGTCATGGAAGCAGAAAGGTGTACTGTGAAGGTTCATTTTAAATGTTAACTTGACACAACCTAGAATCTCCTGGGAAGAGAGATTTAATGAGGGATTGTCTACATCGGGTTAGCCTGTGGGATGTCTGTGGGAGGTTGTCTTGATTGTCTTAACTGATGTGGGAAGAGCCATGCTAAATGTGAGTGGCACCTTCGGATGGTGGCCCAGATAAAAGGCTATGGAAGAAGGAGAGCTTGTTGCTCCTTTCCTGCCTGGTGTTTGCTATCCATGCTGAGTTTGTCTACTCTGTTGCTGCTGCTGCTGCTATTCTTCAATAATATTAGAAACAGCTTCTTCATGCTTCTGACATGGGTTAGTGAGTAGAGGCTCTAGAGAAACCCTCCAGGCCAGGACTCTGCCAGATTGGGACTGCTGAGACATGCAGCCTTGTGGATCCAGCAACTGCTACGTTCTCAGCCTCTCTGATGTTGACATCGCCATTATTGGACTACCCAGATCATACTATGTAAGCCAATCTAATAAATCTTGTTTAGATATTCATTCTCTGAGCTCTGTTCTTTCAGAGAACCCTGACTAAATATTATTTGGTGAGAAGGAGGCAAGCAGAAGGTCAGGAGAGATGAGGGCAGAACAGTGGGCAAGGGAAACAAAAGAGACAAAAGTATATTTGCATTTTCTTGCAACCCTAACCTCGCCTTCATCTCAATTGTGAAGCCTCTAGGACAAATTCCACAGCCATGAAGGAGCTTCAGATTTCTGAATGGAAAACCTTTGTTGAAAATGGAATATGTTGAAGGAGCCTGGTGTGTCAAGGGTGCACAAGCTGCAATATCTAGAATTAGAGAAAGCGTAAACATGGTGTCCACCTCAGATCCACTTGGGTTCCAGAAATCTGAATTTTGGCAAATTATACAGATGGCTGTGACCCCCACTGTGTTTTGTGACACATTTCTTTGGGGGAAAATGGGATGCACATGAACTGAGAAAATTTTCCATAATCAGTGGAGAATCATCCTCCATGTTGTTCAGATTTCACATTTTGTGCTCAAAGGTGAGTGAAGATCACAAGAAATAGACACTAGAGTCTGCCAACAAAGGGAAGCCCCAGCTGCTAAGGGAGCTCGGAGCTGGTGTAACTCCTGTACTTCCTCTGAGAATGCGCTGCTGCTATCTTTCCAGGACAGAGACTAGAATAACTTCCCAGCCTGGCAATAAGGTCAGGTGCAGGCAAGGAGAAGAGAAATTGGAGAAACCCAAATGAAGGAGAGCTTTTAAGTCCATTACATCTTACAAAAAGGCTTGCATTAAGGAATGCAGGGAGCTGATCACAACAGGTCTTCATCTATCACCATGTTTCTACTGCCAAAGGGTAGCTTCCACTTGCATTCAGAGAAGGGGTGGGAGTGATGTGGGGAGGGGGAGGGAGGTAGATGGAGGGAGAGAAGAGGAGCAGATGGAGGGAGAGACAGAGAGAGAGAGAGAGAGACAGAGACAGAGAAAGAGAGAGAGAGAGAGAGATCCAGATGGTGAAGAAAGCCAGGAAGAGACTGAGTAAGGCTTTGGAGGTGAATAAACTTGCCAGAAAGGCAGAAAGCATGAGGAGTTCAAGTGAACAGTCTGAAAAGATGAAAACTAGGCAAGGTGAGTGAGGTGGCTTCTGAAAAGTGGTTCTCTGTGAAGGAATTTGGTTTTACTCTAGTGTCTTTTAGTAGTAATCCTGCCCCAATAAGGATGTTATTATACCCAAATTACTCTTTATTATATTTTTTTGTGAAAAGTAAAAATTTGAACAGCAATTTAAATAATAAAGATTCTTCTCATGTTCAAGAAAACAGAGAAATATATGTTGTGTTGACATATATATGAAAATTAAACTGTCTTTGTATGCAACTTTAAAATTAAGTGTAAATGGTAAAAAAAATTACTTCTACATAAAGGAACATTTAGTGGAAGAAATAACATTGATTCATGTTATTCCAAATCTCTTTGATGTTTATCTTAATAAAAAAGGAGCTAGATTATTTTATCTGCTTTTATATCACTCTGCTATCATGTTATGCTTAAAAGACAAAAGCATTTTAGTAGCCTGTTTAGGAACTGGTGTGTATTGTTTCATAACATTCCAAAATAGGATAAGTGACATTTCTTTGAGGCATTTCTCTGTAGAACCTGAGATTATATAATGAACATTTTGAGTCCTTATACAGAAAAAAACCTCTAGTTAATCCTTATTTAAAACGAAGTGCTTATTCATGCATGCTTTTTCAAAATTATGGATCGATGTTTTAAAAATGTTACATAGTCTGAATCCATGAGAGTTTGGTAAAGGTTCTCAAGAATTTGTTTAGATATAAAATAGGGGTAGGCACTCACTGATACAGAACGGTTAGATGCTGCTGCTGATTCAGCTGCATTTGTCCTGTCGTTCTGCACAAGGCATGAAGAGCACCAACCGCAAGCTACCTGCTCTGTTCCGACCACCCAAGAGAGCGAGAGAGAAGATAGTGAGAGATCCTTTCCTTCAGTTCATAATTTGTTAGGTAGGCAGACAAGACCATGCCCCAGGCCTTGTTGCCCCCAAAGTCCCAAGGCTCATGTTCTCTTCACCTCAGCCTTCTGAGTGATGGGATTATTGACGTGCTTCCATGCCTGGCTTGCCAGTAATTCCTTTAATTAAAAATGGTGTTTCATGAAAAGACTAGTTTTTTCTTATTTAGTTGAAATTTTACATACCATTCCCAGTTTCCACTCCCTCCCCTCCTCTCACTCCCCCAACCTTCCACCAACCCCACCCCTATGTACTCCTCAGAGAGGGTAAGTCTTCCCATGGGGAGTCAACAAAGTCTAGCACATCACTTTGAGGCAGGACCAAGATCCTCCCCACTATATCTAGGCTGAGCAAGGTGTCCCTCCAGAGAGAATGGGTTTCAAAAAAAGATAATTCAAGAAGTAGGGATAAATCCTGGCTGCATTGCCAGTGGCCCCACAGACTGTCCCAGCCATACAACTGTCACCCACATTCAGAGGGCCTAGTTTGGTCCTATGCTGGTTCCCCCACTGTCAGTTCAGAGTAGTGAGCTTCCATTAGTTCAGGGAAGCTGTTTCTGTGGGTTTCCCCATAAAGATCTTGACCCCTTTGCTCATATTATTGCTCCTCTCTCTCTTTGACTGGACTCTGGGAGATTAGCCCAGTGCTTTGCTGTGGATCTTTGCATCTGCTTCTACCAGTTGCAAAAAGACTAGTTTTTAATGGCACGGATGTTTTACCTGAGGTAATTCTAGCTCAGAGGCAGCGGAAGTGCTTCTCCTTTTGTCATGTGATAGACATAGCTCCCCACCCCCAGTTCTTAAGGGTCAATATTTATAATGCCAACAATTTTCTTATTTCATGTAAGAAATTCCTAGACACAGTAGAATTTGGATAGCTGGCATTTGTGGTAAAAGTCCATACTATGGATAAGACACTGGCTACACCAGTGTTTGCTAGTACCATCAATCTATGTTGGGGTGCTAGTGGTCTCATTTCGGCAACTGTTAACTTCCTCAGGCTGGTGGTACAATGCTGTACAAGGTTAATGATTTCAAACCACACACATCATTTGCTTAATGTTCTTCAGGTCAGAAGTCTGAAATAAGTTTCATTTGGCTAAAATGAAGATGTTGGCAGGGCCAGCCTCCCTCCAGAAGTGTTAGGAGAGAATCTGTTGCTTCACCCTTGAGGGATTCTATGCTTGTGTTTGGCTCACAGTGCCATCCTTCAAAGCACAGCCCTTCCTTTTGCCATAGCAGCCTGCCTTCCGTTCAGTTCTTCCTCTGCCCTGTCAGCACTGCTCATTCTGGAGGAACAGAATGGATACCCACCTGCAAATTATTTTCGATATCCAGACTTCTGACTATACGCTAGCTCACCCACCCAGGAGGTAGGAAAATGTGTATGCTGGTTGTAGGGTAGAAGGGCCAACTGAAGCAGGAAAACCAACCAATCCCTGAGCACTATGACTCTGAATCCAGAGCCAGTGAAAGAAACACACCCTGGATCTGAGACCTGAGCCAGAGAAAGAAACATCTTTAGGCCTGAACCCAGAACTAAAGAAACATGCCCTGACTCTTAAAACAGTGCCATAGAAACATATACTTTGTCACTAGAATCAGAACCAGTGAAAGAAATATGCCCTGGCCCCAAGATTATAGTCAAAAGGCTAAAAAGGACCAGTGAAAGAAACACAGTTTGGACCTGAAATCAGAGCCATCTCTGTCCCTGATCAACTAAATTAGTCAATCCCTGAGCAGGGAAAACTAACCAATCCCTCTTCTCCCTGAGGAAACTCTGCCCCTAAAATGCCTTATCTATGCCTATTTTCTTGTTCAGTTGGGGACTGTCTTTTACTCCCCTGGCAGAGGCAGTCACTTTCCTGGACTCCTCCTTCCCAGATACATCTCTTTCTCAAAAGAGTCTTGGGTGACGATCTTCATTTGCTGGCACAGAATAGAAGAACCTGCCTTAGGGAACTGAGCTGAAAAACCTTGCTGAGACCACTCTCTTAGGGGGGCTGAGCAAGGCTGAGCAGAACAGAAGAATCTTGCTGGGACGCTCCCTTAGGGGGGCTGAGCAAAGCTGAGCAGAAAAAGTAACTTCTCGCCAGAGCTGTAGGAGATTGCTACATTTCTGCACAAGCTTCAGCTTTAGCAGCGTGCCAGCAAAAGAAGAAGCTGATAGCTCTGCTAGAACGTTCCCTTAGGGAAACCGAGTAGAGCTCAGCTATAGTGGCTCTTCAGGAAAGGAGCAGGATCGCTCTATCCTGTGGGGAAACCACCTCCCACTGCACCCCAGCTTCAGGCAGCCTGGGTTCCTGACAAGTCAGGACACCTTTCCCTCCAGGACTGAGCTGTCCTATTGTGGCTCTACCCCTCCCGAGCTGGCTTATTACAGCTGTAAGTATAGCCCGATTTTCTGATAGGTCAGGATGTCTTTGCAGCTTCAGAGCTGTTGCACTCACAGTCCCCACACTGGGTGTGGTGGTCACACAGCTTTAAGTACCACATTAGACGTAGAGCGCCAGGGATCTACTTGTGTCTGTCTGAAGGCACAAGTACTCTTTGCTGCCCTCTTTCTTGTAGGTGGTATGTGCCATGCTCAAACTTTCATATTCGTACAGCAGGAACCAGCTTTATAATGGCTATCTCCTTGGCACCTGAAAAGTTTTTTCATACTAATGTAATTGAATATTTTAAGAGCACAATATTGCAATCCTCCCAAGCAAGTCTGAAGGACAGACATGAATGTTTAGTTCACTTTTTCCATTTTACTCATCCCTGGACCCCATCAGCACATTGGTTTGGGGTTACCCACATTCAGCCTGTGTCTTTCATCTTTAGTTAAAACTCTCTGAAAACACCCTTATAGACATATCCAGAGGTATGTTTACATGTGATTATATTTTTTCCTTTCTGAGACAAGGTCTTTCCATGTAGCCTTGGTTGTCCTGGAACTCACTATGTAAAGGAGGTTGAGCTCAAACTCACAGAGATCCACATGCCTCTGCTTTATTGGTAATTCTAAATCCAATCAAGTTGTCAGTGAAGATTCATCATTGTAATTATATAGTCCTTTTCACTTCACATATATATGTACACACACACACACACACACACACACACACACACACACACACACACACACGGTTTCTATGTGTAACAGCCCTGGCTGTCCTTGAACTCACTCTGTAAACCAGGCTGGCCTCAAAAGAGAACCACCTGCCTCTGCCTCCCAAGTGCTGAAATTAAAGGCATGTGCTACCATTGCTCAGCTCAGTTCTAAGTTATTTAGTTATATTCCTCTCTTATCGCCTTGTGTGTGACCTTCAGTATAATAATATATGAAGGTGAAGATATTTTTGGCAAATTTGTTCTTGCCTTCTTCTTAACATCAGTGGAAATGCCTCTAAAATTTCACAGTAATCTTAAGTACAGATGGTTTGGGAATCCCTTTTTATTTTTAAGCTCATTTCTATTCCTGATCCTAGTTCTTCCTCACATTGAAGTTTATTTAGTTCCAATAATCTTTATAAAAATATCTTGGGCCTGGGAAAATCTTACTAAAGAAAAAGAGAAGGATCTGGAGAGATGGCTCAGTGGTTAAGAGCGTTGGCTGCTCTTTCAGAGGACCCGGGTTCCTTTCTCAGCACCCATTCAACACCTCACTACCCTTTGTGACTTCAAATCCAGAGTATCTGATGCCCTCTTCTGGTCTCTGCATGCACCAGGCATGGTGCACATACAGGCAAAATAATCATACGTATAATGTTAAATAATAAATACAATTTAAAACTCTATTATGTTCCATATTTTAGGACCTTTGAAACTTGCATGTCTACACAGTTAAAATAATAGATATGAATTTAAAGTTTAGTTTTAAAAATATAGGCTCCTGCTCCTTCCCTTTTCAGAGACAGCCATATCTTCTCATGCAGTGCCAGCCTCTTCCCTGAGACATGATGGTAAAAGTTGGACTAATTGAATTTGATGTTCTTGTGTGCCTGGTTATCAGGGCTGCCTTCAACTCTGCCAAAGTAGATATTTTTGCTGCCAATGACCCTTTCACTGACTTCAACTACGTGGTCAACATGTCCCAGTACGACTCTACCCACAGCAAGTTCCATGGGACAGTTACGGCTGAGAATGGGAAATTTGTCACCAATGGGAAGGCCATCTCCATCTTCCAGGATTGAGATCATGCCAACATTGAATGGGGCAATGCTGATGCTGGGTATGTTGTGAAGTCTAATGCTGTTTTGACCACCATGGAGAAGGCTGGGGTATACTTGAAGGGTGGAGTTGAAAGAATGATCATCATATTTTCCCCTTCTGCTGATGTCCCCATGTTTGTGATAGGTGTGAACCATGAGGAATATGACAACTCACCTCGACATCATCAACAGTGCCTCCTATACTGTGGTGTTTTAAATAAGAATGGCCCCCCATAGGCTTATATATGTGGGTACTTGGTCATTAGGGAGTGGTGCTACTTGAAAGGAATTAGGCGATATGGAGTAGATGTGGCCTTGTAGGAGGAAGTGTGCCACTTGGGGTGGGCTTTGGGGTTTCAAAAGGTCAAGCCAGGCCCAGTGTCTGTCTCTCTTCTTGCTGCCTGTGGAACCAGATGTAGAACTCTCAGTTACCATGCCTGCCTATGTGCTCCTATGCTTCCCACCATGAGGAGAATGGACTAAACTTCTGAAACTCTACGTAAGCCCCAATTAAATGTTTCTTTTTTATGAGAGTAGTCATGGTCATGGTATCTCTTCACAACCGCAGAACACCATTTACGACATATACCATCTCCTGACAAACTTTGACATTGTGAAAAGACTAATGGCCACAGTCCATGAGATCACTACTATCTAGAAGACCATGGATGACCACCCCCTGCCCCGGAAGCTGTGGCATGATGGTTGTGGGACTGATTACAACATCATCCCTGCATCCACTGGTGCTGCCAAGGCTATGGGCAAGGCCATCTCAGAGCTGAACAGGAAGCTCACTGCCGTGGCCTTCTGTGTTTCTACCCCTCAGTGTGTCTGTCATGGAACTGACACACTACCTGGAGAAAGCTGTCAAGAATGATGACATTAAGAAAGGGGTGAAGTAGGCATCAGAGGCCCTGTATTAGGGGTTCTCTAGAGGAAGAGAACTGATATAATAAACACACACACACACACACACACACACACACACACACACACACAGAGGGTATTTATTAGAGTGACTTACAGGCTAGTCTAGTTAGTCCAACAATGGCTGTCTACAAATGGAAAGTCCAAGAATCCAGTCCATGAAGCTGGATGTCTTAGCTCGTCTTCAGTCTAAGCTAGCATCCTGAAGAAGTAGGCTCTAATGCCTGTGAAAGAATGAACCTGATAGCAGGCAAAGAGCAAAGCTTCCTTCCTCCATGTCCTTTATATAGACTGCTACCAGAAGATATGGCCAAGATTAAAGGTGGATCTCCCTGCCTCAAAGTATATAGATTAAAAGTGAGTCTTTCCTTCCAGTGGAAAGACTGGGACACCAACCCAGACACAAATCCTTCAACCTACAATTTGTCTTGCCTACAAAATGTGCTGGGGTAAAGATGGCACAGAAATTGTAGCTGGAGACCCATACCCTGAGAGGGCACTTCCCTTTGAGGGCCAGGACCCAGAAGTGGGATACCCCAGAGACCTAGGTTAGACCCAAACAGGAATGGCAAAAAAGTCAATGAAATGATTCCTAATGTAATTCTGCTATACTCATAGGTGAGTGCCTAGCCCAACTGCCATCAAAGAGGCTTCATGCAGCAACTGATGAGAGCCAATGCAGATACCCACAGCCAAATATTAGGAAGAGTTTGGGAAATCCTATGGAAGAAGGGAAGGAAGGATTGCAGGACTCAGTAATGTCAAGGGCAACACACACACACACACACACACACACACACACACACACACACACAAACCCCATAGAACCTACTAACCTGGGCCCATAGGGGCTCATAGAGATTGAACTCACAACCATGGGACCGACTTAGGCCCTCTGCATATATGTTACAATTGTATAGCTTGGTCTTCATGAGGATTCCTAGCAGTAAGAGCAGAGAATATATCTGACTCTGTTGTCTGCTTTTGGGACCCATTCCTTCTGCCAGATTGCCTCATCCAACCTTAGTGGAGAAGGGAGTGCCTAGTCTCACTGCAGCTTGATGTACCATTGATAGCTGATATCCATGGGCTGCCTGCCAGTATCTGAAGAGAAACATGGGAGCAGGAGTAGATGGATCATGGGGAAGATGGGAGGCACTGGGGAGAGGGGAGGGATGGGAAGCTTTGGAGCAGGAAAAGCCACACCCTTATGGAGCTGGAGCTTATAGTCACAAGGGTGTGAGAGGCGCACATAAGACAATGATGAATCTCTGTCATGTTTTTTTTCTTTTTTTTTTAAAAAATTTAGATGTTTTTATTTTATCTTGTGGGTATAAATACTTTGCTTGCATGTATGTATGTTCACCACACGTGCACAGTGGCCTCAGAAGCTAGAAGGAACTGGCTATAGATAGTTGTGTCTACTTGGATGCTAGAAATTGAACCCTCATTCTCTGCAAGAACAAGTTTTTTTCTGGTTTTTTTTTGTTTTGTTTTGTCTTTTTTTTTTGTTTTTTTGGAGACAGGGTTTTTCTGTAGCTTTGAGGCCTGTCCTGGAACTAACTCTTGTAGACCAGGTTGGCCTTGAACTCACAGAGATCTGCCTGCCTTTGTCTCCTGAGTGCTGGGATTAAAGGCAGGTGCCACCACTGCCTGGCCCAAGAACAAGTGCTCTTAACACACTTGAGAGACAGTAGCTGCCTCTCTTCCAGAATCCACTAGTAATCGATAAGTTCAGGAGGTGGGATGTGGTCTCGTGAGTCATTCCCAAGCCATATTTGATTGATGGCAGGCCTAGTCTCATGTTGGTCCAGTAGCTTATAAATTTTGACATTGAAAATTCAAATAGCATACAGCTGTCTCTGGAGAGGGACTCCCTGCATGGCATCATGGTAGATGTTATCATGATGAGAACTTGTCATGTGCTTAACCCGGAAGCTTGAGGACATGGAGAGGGGCCAGACTTGTAATCTGTCACTAGGTTTACCTTTTAAAGTTTCTACTGCTTCTCAACATCACCACATTGGGGACAAAGCTTCCAAGACATAAATTCTTGGACTAACACTCAAGCTATATTCAAATAATGCCATATGGATACGAAGTTTGAATTTAACAAAATTTTCATGAAATTAGCTTGCCCACAGGTTATACAAAAATAAACTGCAGACCACAGTTTTTATAAGCCCTGGATAAGTGTTTCACAGTAGATGGGAGAAATAATATCACACTACATTTATTTTTGGACATATTATTTTATGTCTGAAATGATTTATGAAGCACATATTCTCATCACCCCCTTTTTAGAGTTGAGAAAGTTAAGGCTCAATGATCACTGTAAAGTAGTGGCTTTTAACCTTGGCCACAAGTTGGCATCACTAGGGGGTATTTTTTAAAGAACATCATGCTGCACTCAGAGAACTTAATTGGTTTAGAACCACAGCCCTCTACACTGGATGGCTTTGCTTACCTTCCCCTAGGGAGTTATTTGGCAATGTCAAGAGATATTTTTGGTTGTACTGACGTAACATTGGCACCTCAAGGGTGGAGTCTCTGTTTCTAAATGGCCAGAAAAGACAGTGTAGCCTTGTCACAACAGAGACTCATCCAGCCTCAAATGTTAATAGAAGCAGAGTTAATCCCAGATGTGCCAGAGGCAATGGGAGACACCAAGGAAACTGCCTTTCAGTTACAGAAGAACTGACACATATATGATCTAAAAGACAGGTCCAAGTCAAATGGGGTCCGTTGCTTAACAGGGAAGTGGACATGATCCCTCAATTCCTAATCCAGGCGGAATACTAAATTGACAACCCCTCAAAAAGGCTAAATTAGCTTTCTCTAATGGAGTCTCTAATGAGTATACAAATTACACTTAGGGCAGGCCCCATGCCCAGCAGTAGATAATCAATACAAAACTAACTCAATGGTATTTTTGGAGTTTTCTTTTTTTGTCTCATAATGGTTTGTATGAACATTTCTTTTGTAATGTTACTGGTCTTTGCTTATATATTATGGTTTCCAGTTTTGTGTTTTTATGGTGTGTGCATGCACATATGTGTGTATTCCTTGTGCTTTTCTTTATGTGTTTTGTTTTCTTCTGGTTTGTTTATTTATTTGTTTACCTGTTTGTTTTTGAGAGATAGAGAGAGAGAGAGAAAGGGAGAGAAAGGGAGGGATAGAAGGCATGGAATTGGATGAATGGGGAAGATCTGACAGGAGATGAGGAATAGGAAACCATGATCAGAATATATTATATGAAAAAGTTGATTTTCAAAATAATTGTAGCTGTAAGTCTGGGCCCAGGCACTGACTGACAATAAAGGCTCCTCAGTGAATTCCCACTTGATAGTTTTCTCGATGAGTTAGCAAGACCTGGTGCATGAGAACTAGCAGGAACTTTCTGAGAGGTGGTGAGTGAATCCAATTTATTAGGAATTTAGGGATGGAGCATGTTGGTGCTAGTAAGGCAGGAAACAACCACACACACCAGGATAAGGAAGCAGAGGCTTATATGCTAATCTAGATTGTGAGCTGTTGGCAATCAAAATATAGCAGAGCTTTCTTAAAAACAAAACAAATGCAAAAATTATACTAGTACTGTGTACCAAAAATTGTGGTGGTGAATTCCTGTCACCCCAGCACTTGAGAGATTCAGTCACTACGATTTTCATTATGAGGTTAGACTAGGAGAAGTAGCGAAACAGACAGAGAGTAGCAGGAGGGAGAGAAAAGAGAAAAGAAGGAAGGTGAGGATGAGACAGAGGAAGGGAAGGAAGGAGGAAGGAATCCAAACATCAGTGGCTGGCACCAAAGTGCTTGGTGATTTATCTTAATGACTTTGTTTATTTCGTAGGGTTTGGAATACATGCCAAGGTTACTTGGCAGGATAATGGAGAGCATATTTAAGAGGACTATAGCCATCTCAATGATAACTTGTATAGTTTATATCAACAGACAATTGTGAGTTTTTAAGAAAAGACAATTGCAGCTTTGCGTTGGCAAGTTTCTTTTTCATGAGCTGCCAATAAGGTGCTAAATGGACCAGTTTGAGAGCCTTCTTTTGTTTTCTTCTCTACTGTGCAGAGTAATATTGAGGACACCAAAGGTTTCGATAATCTGCTCCTTGATAGGTGGGAGGTTTGAGTAAAGAAACAGCTTGTGCATTTACTTCAAGTGGCTCCTGCTCCCAAACTTATTGGAGGAAGGAAGGCTGAAAACTAAGCTCTGAGGAAAGGTGCAGTTTTTCGTGTTTTCCAAAGAAAATGCATACGTGAAGACCCCAGAGGTGGAAATATGGAGAAATAAAGTGTCAGAACTGTATGCTGTTTTCTAGATCAGCCTAATGAGAGGGGGTTAGGCTAGAAAACATAAGTGGAGGTTAAATAAAGCATGCAGAAAGCACTCCAGAGAGATACTGGGAAGATTCGTTATGCAAGGGTTCTGAATAATGGAATGCCAGGGCGGGAGGAAAATGCCATGCGGCAATGTTTCACAAGAGACTTTGACTAACTACCTTCCATGCTTGTTAAAAATAGAGATTTTTTTTTCAGGTTCAGCTGAGGGGTGTGTGTGCATGCGTACATGTTTTTGTGTTTGCATGCATGCCTATGTGTGTGTGTTTGCGGTTTTGTGCACATGTATGTGCAGGCCAGAGGTTGTATGTAGAGGTTGCCGTTGATCATTGATGTCTTTATTTTCTTTCTTTTTTTCTTCTTTCTATCTTTCTTTTTGGTTTTCAAGACAAGGTTTCTCTGTGTAGCCCTGCTCTCTGGGAACTCACTCTGTAGACCAGGTTGGCCTTGAACTCACAGAGATCCTCCTGTTTCTGCCTCCCAAGAGCTGGGATAAAAGGTGTGTGCCACCACTGCCCAGCTGGATGTCTTTCTTAATTGCTTTCTACCTTATTAATTGTTCTTATTTAAAAATTTTATTTATGTTTATGCATTTAGGTGAATGTATTCTATGTGCATATGGGTACCCATGGTGGTCAGAAGAGGGCATCAAATCCCCTGAAGATGGAGTTTCAGTCAATAGCCCAATGTGGGCACAGGGGGCTGAACTGGGGTACTCTGGAAAAGCAGCAAGTGCTCTTACTTGTTAAGATATCTCTAATCTCTTCATTATCTGACAATTTTATACAAGTATACACTAAATTTTGATCATTTTTATGTAACATGAGGGCCTGCTTGTTGGGGTTTCTGTCCTGCATGGTTCTCACAGTCAGCGAGTCCCAAAGAAAATACACAGAGAGTCTACATTAGATATAAAGTGATTGGCCCATTAGCTCAAGCTTTGTATTAGCTCTTATAACTTATATTAACCCATCATTCTTATCTATGTTAGCCACATGGCTCAGTACCTTTTTCAGCGGGGCAGGTCACATCCTGCTTCTTCTGTGGTTTGGACAGAACTGCAGAAAGAGCTTCCTTCTTCCCAGAATACTCCTGTTCTCATTGCCCTGCCTCTACTTCCTGTCTGGTTTTCCCCCCTATACTTCCTGCCTGGCTACTGGCCAATCAGTGTTTATTTAAAACATAATTGACAGAATACAGAATTGTTTTACTTCCCCCATTGCACTATCTTATCCATCCTCCTTTCCTTTCCTTCCTAATAAGCCTCTCCTAATTTAATGGTTTTTTTCTTACTGAATTTAATTATGAAGGGGTGTGTGTGTGTGTGTGTGTGTGTGTGTGTGTCTGTGTGTGTGTGTGTCTGTGTGTGTGATCTTCAGTGGTGTAACCACTGGTTTGTCCCCTTTTGTTTTGAGACATAGGTTCTCTCGGACTGTGGAAGATATTGATTTGGCTAAACTGGCTGGCCAGAAAGCCCAAGGGATCCTCCTGCCTCTGTCTTCCCAGTGCTTGGATTACAGGCTATTATAGAGTGTCAACTGTCAACCCAACACACCTTGGAAAAGAGGAAACCTCAATTGAGGAATCACCTCCATCTGATTGACCTGTGGGCAAGTTTGTCAGGCATTTTCTTGGTTGCTAATTGATGTAGGAGGGTCCAGCCCACTGAAAGTGATGTAACCTCTGGGCAGGTGAGCCTTTGCTATCTAAGAAAGGTAACTGAGCAAGCCAGGAAAAGGGAGACATAAGCAGCATTGTGCCATGGTTTCTGCTGTACGCTCTTGCCTTGAGTTCCTGCCGTGGTTTCCTTTAATGATAGACTTTAACTTGTAAGCCAAAGGAACCTTTCTTCCCTGAAGTTGCTTTTGGTTGTGGTGTTTATAGCAGCAACAGAAGAGCAAATTAGGGCACAGGCAAACTTTGCCTTACCTGGAATTTAATGTGCCTGCTAGGGATCCAAACTTAGGTCCTCATTTGTATACAACAGGCACGTTAGCAACGGAGCCATTGCTGCAGTCCTTGCTGAGAACTTCAGAGTGAAGCACATAGTAAGGCCTCAGAATATGAATATCTAACGGGTTTTGCAAGTGTTTCTGATCTAGTCTGGAGTTTGAGAAACAGTGGTGTAGGCAGACCACTGGTTATGCCTGGAAGATGAGCAAGTTGTTGGTGTAATATGAAATACAGACATCCCTTGCCTTAGGAGAGAACGTCTTCCTGAGAAGTGTGAGTTAATAGAGGTTTTTCAAATTTTCTTTTGTTGTAATTGTACCAGTGGGAATTATTATCACTTACTAGAAGCCAAAGCTTAAAACTTGTACAGAGAAAATGTTCACATTCTCCTAAACTCTTCAATTTTGGGGGGGGGAGGCTAGTCCCTTAAAATCAGTTATTAGCTAGCTCTTTCTTTAACCTAAGAAAACTTCAGGCATTAAAAATTAATTGTACCCGCTTCTTGAGTTCTTTAGCATTTTTACCTTTCACCAAATATTTTGTGTAAAATTTAAGTTTAGAAAACAGAGTAAGTTAGGTTTCATTAATTTTGACAACCATGATAACATGCTTGTTATTATTATATAAATGAGATTTTTGTGGCTTCCATATCTGTTGTATCTCATGATTACACAAAGATTTCACATTGGGGAAGAATATGCTGATTAGATAAGTAACATTTAGTACAAAATTATATTGTACTGGGTGCGTTTAAATTTTATACAAAGAACCGACTCAGAGTCTGATTATTCAAGTCTCTGATTGCTTTGTCATTCACAGTTTTGATAAATGGTTTAAACATTTAATGAATTGATAATTTGCTATTGAGTCAATAAAATACCACATTGTAAACCTTACTTCTGAAAATGTGAAGATTAGTTAGATTCTCATTCTTTGTATTATTTAACAGTGTATGTACTGTGTATCTATTGTTTTTTACTGTCCTTAATCACTTCCACTTGATTTGATAAGCCCTTTGCCAGCTCTCTGGAAGATTTTCATTTTGACAGGATGATAATAGTACACGGCGTAATGAAATTACCACAATTCCACTGGAGGAGAAGAATGCCTTTCTAGTGTGGAGATGTAGAGTCTCTATTTAGAAAATCCAGTCAGAGGGCAAATGAAATGCCTTTCCAGCTTGTTTCCAAATTATCCATTAACAAAGGCCCATGTCAATCCACTATGTTTTCAGTGTAAAGGAATCTAGGAGAATATAGAATTGAACACTTAAGATTGTTAGAGCCGGTAGGAACTTGGGAGCACTCGAACTCAAATATCTCAAAGTGCCAGGTAATTATCACAAATGAGTGACAGTCAATAGACTGCAATTCAAGAGGGATTCTTCCTAGGTTGTGTGCAGAAACATGGACTCGGTATTAGCAAGTATTCTGACTTTGAAAGTGACATCCAAATATTGTCTTTCCTGGCCAGCCTAGGACCTACTACTTCCTCTCTTCATCACAGATGCGTGGACTTTGGATAACTTCCTGTCTCGGAGGAATGTTGTCTATGTATACATGGCAGTTGACCCTTGTGACCAGTCTTGAAAGTGAACAATGACAGGTTATTTCCTTAGAAAGTTTCGAGGGAAAAGGGAGACTTTGCGTGTTGATAGTAGACTAGAAAGAGTCAGACACAGAGATGGAGCAAAGTTATGCAAATCACAGTTGATAGAAGGTCTTCAGCTGCTACAACAGAGGTCCCCAGAGTGGGACCCCTGACTGCCTGAACCCTCAATGCTACCTAAGAAGCCTTACTTAAACAGCTATCAAAATTCAAGTGAAATGGACCCAGTAGTTTCAGGAATATGTGTATGGTGCTAATTGGGGATAATTGTTCTTACCTTCTAGAGCAGTGGAATACAATAGTAAGAATTACACGTAGGAAAGAGGTTGAAGTTGGAGGCTATCCTAGGCTATATAGTAATTCCAGGCCAGCCTCAGTTACAGAGTGAGGTTCCTGTCTCAAATAAAACGAGAAAGCAAGCAAACAGATAGCAAGGAGAATAGGGGCACATGTCTAGGTTAGTTCCTGATACAAGGAAGACACTAGTGTTACCCTTTTGGTTTCTTTCTTGTTTTTTTCCCCTGCCTGTGTTTATACATAGTAGCATTGACCTCAACCAAGGCAGGGTGCCAGTGTCTGTGGCTCAAGCTCCCCACCCCCATTTGCTGGCTGTTACCTGAGCGTGCCATTGTCCATACCCATAATTTTCCAGACTCAGGTCTTCAGGGGAATTGATTAAAGATTCTGGATCAGACTCTGGCTGCAGTATTGGAAGCAATTGCACCAGGTAGTTGAAGTTTAAGTTGATTTAATGAGGAAATTTAATAAGGGAAATTAAGGCCTCCTTTTGCTGCCAATCTTCCTGTCCTCTGGCTCTTAAATTCTCTTTGCCCCTCTCCTATGGTGTTTCCTGAACCTTGGAGGGATTGTTGTTAGAGCCATCAGATTTAGGGCTCAGCACTTCACTTATTCTTGGGACTTTGGCCAGTTCTGAGTTTGGGCATTAACTTCTTGTAAAAAGATTCTCTGATGCAGGCTGAGTGTGACATCAGTCTCTGGATAAAACAGGAGTGTTTAGAAGGCAACATGACCCTAAAATATATTTTTTTGGTTTGCTTCTTTGGCAACTGGGTAAGGACAAGTAGACTGTGTTCGATGGCAGTCTTGGCTTGTGTCCAACCTGTCTCTTATTAGTACCATAAGAGTACTTGTGCCATAATTTCATAAGCAACAGTCACAGCCAGTTAGATTGGAGTAGCTGAAATAAAGTTATTCGGATGATTACTTTATGCCTTTCTGTAGCGTAAATACAAGTGTTTTCTCTGCCACTTGTTTTCAGCCTTCACTGGCCACTGAATGTCACTGTGGTTCCAAGGAAATGCAATAAAAATAAGACTCCTTTGGTCTTAGTAATGACTCTGAAGGCTTGGTTTAAAAAAATAAATAGTTAAATTGGCTCCAATATTCTTTAGATGTCTTGTGCAATAACTGCAGTGCACCATTTCTGTTTAATAATTCATTTGTGGTGGTAAATCAACAATGGGAACAAAATATCTGAGTCAATACTTCCAAGTCTTCAAGTCCTATATAGTAAAACCCAAAAGCCCCAGGTTGTGATTCTGGTTGTGCCTAACTCTGATTAGATTTCTTCAATGGACAAATGGAGAAACCGAGTTAAAGACAGAAGGCAGACTCAGAGGCAGGAAGGAGTTACCTACTAGAGGGAAGACACAGAGAGGCAGGAAGGAGTTACCTACTAGAGGGCAGACACAGAGAGGCAGGAAGGAGTTACCTACTAGAGGGCAGACACAGAGAGGCAGGAAGGAGTTACCTACTAGAGGGCAGACACAGAGAGGCAGGAAGGAGTTACCTACTAGAGGGCAGACACAGAGAGGCAGGAAGGAGCAGCATGTGGCCCTTAAGGTTTGGGGAAGCCAGCCCACCAGGATGCAAAACTCAGATGGGTGCATCTTGGATAGGAAAGGCCCCTAGAGCCTCAGCCCCAGAATGTGTCTTGCTACTGCTGTGTTGGCTGCTGCCATTTTTTTCTCTACTATCTGGCATGGTGTGAACGGGTATGGGGATGTCTCCACTGCCCCTAATGTGGTATGATTATCTCATGGAAACATCCCATTCTACTGGGCATTTCTACCTGTGGATTATTATGAAAATGATTTCCTCCTAAGCTGTACTGTTTAACTGAAGCAATGATTTTATACAGTGAGTGTTAGTTTAAATAGGAGTTTGGTGATTGCGTATCTTTAATAAATAAAGTAAGGGATTATGATAGAGGTTAGCTTAGTGTGAAAACTAATACAGTTAAAAGTAAGATATGGGCCCGTTCATGCAGAGGACTGTGAGTCTACCCCTAAATAAATAACCCTTTACTATACTCAATTCTGAGCTAGTGTGGGATCCTTTTTTAGCATCCATCTTCACCTATCCACTGTGTTTGCCAAACACTTGACTGCAGATATTAAGAAGCCACTTTGTGCTTCCTTTGTCCCACGGAGCCGAGCAGAGAGGAGCGGGCAACCCTCAGTAGGCCTGCCTTTGGGACCGGGAACCTC
>PVIU01019202.1:0-36969 GCA_004026605.1 Ondatra zibethicus | reverse complement strand
TGACACCAGGACCTATCTCTTCTGCATGTATTATCTTTTTGAGAACCGAGTCTTTTTGAATGCACTCCTTCCTAGGCCGGGAGGGATGGGGGTGGGCCTTGGACTTCCAACAGGGCAGGGTACCATGCCCTCTTTCAAGGAAGAAGGGGGAGGGAGGAGGGGTGGGGTGGTAGTGGGAGGGGACCGGGAGAAGGGGAAGAAAGGTAAAAATTTTATTTCTTTAATTATGTTTTTGAATGGAAAAAAATAAAACAAAACAATGTATGGAAATAAAATAATATTGGGTGTTACCCATCTTCACAACAAAAAAAAAGAAGAAGGTTCCATGAAGAGGTGAGAAGAAGTATATTCTTTTGTATTTTGGTGAAATGTTCTATAGATATCTGCTAAGTCCATTTGAGTCATGACATCTGTTAGTTCGCTTATTTGTCTGTTAAGATTCTAACAGTCCTGTCCATTGGTGAGAGTGGGGTGTTTAAGTGTCCTACTATAAGTGTGTGTGGATTGATGTGTGATTTAAGCTTTAGTAATATTTCTTTTACATATGTGGGTGCTCTTATATTTGGAGCATAGATATTCATAATTGAGGATCATCTTGATAGATTTTTCCTGTAATGAAGTGTCCTTCTCCATCTCTTTTGGTTGATTTTAGTCTGAAGTATATTTTGTTAGATATTAGAATAACTACACCTGCTTGTTTCTTAGGTGCATTTTATTGAACAGTCTTTTTCAACCCTTTACTCTGAGGTGATGCCTATCTTTGAGGTTGAGGTGTGTTTCTTGTATGCATTAGAAGGATGTATCCTGTTTTTGTATCCATTCTGTTAACCTGTGTCTTTTTCTAGGTAAATTGATTCCATTGATATTAAGAGATATTAGTGATCATTTATTCCTGTTATTTTTAGTGGTAGTTTGTGTGTATTTCCCTTATTTTGGGTTTGTTAGAGTGTGGTGTGAGGTTACTGACTGCCTGTGTTTTTGTGGGTACAGCTAATTTCCTTGGGTTAGAGTTTTCCTTCTTCTAGTACTTTTTGTAACACTGGATTTGTGAATAGGTAATGTTTAAATCTGATTTTGTCAAGAAATATCTTGTTTTCCTTTTATGGCAATTGAAATCTTTGTTGAGTATAGTAGTCTGGACTTGCATCTGTGATCTCTTAGTGTCTGCAGCATATCTGACCAGGACTTTCTGGCTTTCATAGTTTTCATTAAGAAATTGGGTGTAATTCTGATCAGTCTGCCTTTGATGTGGGAGTTGTGATTACCATTAATGAATAAAGAAACTGCCTTGGCCTGTTGATGGGGCAGAACTTAGGTAGGCAGGGAAAACTGGACTGAATGCTGGGAGAAGGAAAACTGAGTCAGAGGGAGATGCCATGGAGCTGCCAGAGTCAGACATCCTGAATTTTTGCTGGTAAGCCACGGCCACGTGGCGATATACAGATTAATAGAAATGGGTTAAATTAATATAAGAGTTATCCAATAAGAAGCTAGAGCTAATGAGCTAAGTAGTGTTTTAATTAATACAGTTTCTGTGTGACTATTTCAGTTCTGGGTGAGCAGGACAAACAAGTGCCCTCCTCCTACATGCCTTTATATACTAATTGGCTTTTTTCCCTTTGCAGCTCTCAGTATTCTTTCTTTATTATGTATGTTTATGGTTTTTATTGTTATATGGCAAGATGACTTTCTTTTATTACCCAAACTATTTGGTTTTCAGTAAAGTTCTTGCACCTTCATAGATATATCCTTGGGAAAATTTTCTTCTTTGATTTGTTGAATGTATTTTCTGTGCCTTTGAGCTGGATTTCTTTTTCCTCTATTTCTATTATTCTTAGATTTGGTCTTTTCAAGGTGTTCCAGAATTCCTGGAAGTTTTGTGTCAAGGATTTGTTGGATTTAAAATTTTCTTTCACTGATGAATCTAATTCCTCTATCATATTTTCAATTTCTGAGGTTGTCTCTTCCATTTCTTGTAATCTGTTGATTATGCCTGCATCTGTAGTTCCTGTTCATTTACCCAGATTTTCCATTTCCAGAATTCCTTCTGTTTATGTTTTCTTTATTGTCTCTCTTTCAGTTTTTAAGTCTCAAATTTTTTGAATTTTTTGCTTAACCTGTTTGATTGTTTATTTTTTGTTTTGTTTTCTTGGGTTTATTAAGAGATTTATTGATTTCTCCCAAATTTTTGTTTGTCTTTTCCTCCATTTCATAAGGGAATTGTTCATTTTCTCTTTAATGGTCTCTATCATCTTTATAAAGTTATATTAAAGGTTATTTTATTCTGTTTCTGGGTTAGGATGTTCAGGTCTTCCTGTTGTAGTACCATTAGGTTCTAGTGGTACCATATTGGTCTTTATGTTGTTGGATATGTTCTTACACTGCCATCTGCCCATCTCTTCCTCCAGTGGGTACAGGTGGGGCCTGTGCTTCAGGGGGTCCCTCTTCCTCCAATCATTGAAGGGAGGGCCTGTGGCTTAAGTGGTCACATTTCCTCCAGGTACAGGTGGAACCCTGCTTCTAGTGGATGGTGATAAGGCCCTGAGGCTCCTCTCCAGGGACAATCTGGGCCAACGCTCTCTCTAGGGGCAGTCTGGGCTAAGGCTTTGTCCAATGGCAGTCTGGGCTAGGGCTCCAGTTTCTCAGATACAGTAGTAAATGGTAGTGGGTGTATGGAGGCTGCTTGGGTATCTGAGTGTTGGTAGGTGGGGATGGAGCACAGGGTGTTCCTCCCTGGGCTAGGTCCTAGATAGCTGAACCCTCCAACCAGGAACCCAGAGGCTTGCCTCTCTTGCGGCAGTCTGAACCAAGGCTCAGATGGTCACATATTGGTGGGGGATAGTAGCAGATGTGTGGAGGTTGCTTGGGGTCTTGGGATTGGTGGGTGCATATAGGGCACGGGGCGTTCCTCCCAGGAATAGGTCCTAGAGACCTAAACCCTCCAACCAGGAGCCCATATGCTTACCTCTCTAGGAGCAGTCTGGGCCAAGGCTCCAGTGGTCACAGATGTGATGGAGGATGATAGTGGGTATATTGTGATCTTTCTTTATACTTTTCCTGTCCCTTCCCTGCCTGATTTCCCTCTTTCTCTATCTTTATTCCTTTCTCCCTTCTTTTCCTTTCTCTTTGCCCTTCTTTCTTTTGTTAAGTGTAGTTTTTTACAAAGTTGATTACATGAAAACATGGCATTACAAAAGATATTTTGAATGTCTAATATGTATTTGTATGTGTGCTTCTACATTTATAACATATATATGCATGTATAAATATGTATTGGCATCTTAGTATTTTGTTCAGTTTTGTAGTATGAAGAGTGAGACTGAACTAGATATGGGAATTAAAAAATAGTGTATAAAATTTGAGTATGGTGGTTCGTGCTTTTAATTCTAGAAAAGGCAGGTATCTCTCTATGAGTTAAGTGTCAGCATGGGCTACATATTGAGTTCCAGACCAGAAGAAACTACATAATGAGACCCTGTCTCAATAACAAAACAGAAAACAATTGTTATTTTCACTAATAATGATTCCAATTTTAAGTATCTCATTTTACTCCTTCACCAAGTATATTTTCAAATCTTTTAGATACTTTTATTTGCCATTTGAGGGAAACCCCTGATTACATTTCTTTTCTTAGGACTGTCTGCATATCTTTATTCCATAGATTGTAAATGATGTGTTGAGCAGAGGTGTCAGAATTGTGTATGTCACTGACAACAGTGTGTCATCCCTGACAGAATCACTAGTTTGGGACCTCAAATAGATAAAGCAAGCAAGAACATAATGTATGAAAACCACAGTGAAGTGGGAGGAGCAAGTTGAAGAGGTCTTTTAATTTCCCATGGCAAAGGACAACTTCACAACTACTGTCACAATGAAGACATAAGAAATCACAGTCAAAATAAGCTATCCACCAACACAAAGACTGGAAATTCAAGGAGAATAATTTTGTGATAAAAGGCATAATTACAGGCAATGGATACTACAGGCTCAATATCACACACTCACAAAGCTAATGTGGTGGGATACAAGATTAACTCAAAAAAGGAGCCCTCCTATATATACAAATAAAAAACATGGGCTGAGAAAGAAATTAGAGAAACAGCACCCTTTACAATAGTCACAAATTATATAAAATATCTTGGGGGTAACTCTATCCAAACAAGTGAAAGATGTATATGACAAGAACTTTAAGTCTTTGAAGAAAGAAACTGAAGAAGATAACAGAAAATGGAAAGATCTCCCATGCTCATGTATAGGAAGGACCAACATAGTAAAAATGCCAATACTACCAAAAGCAGTCTACAGATTCAATACAAAATTCCAACACAATTCTTCACAGACCTCAAAAGAACAATACACACAAAAAAAAGGATACCTAAAACAATCTTGTACAATAAAGGAACTTCCAAAGAAATCAGTCTTCCTGACGTCAAACACTATTATAGAGCTATAGTAATAAAAACAGCTTGGTATTGTCATAAAAATGGACACATAAATCAATGGAATCAAATTAAATACCTTTCATTATAACATTAATCCACACACCTATGAACACCTGTTTTTTTGACAAAGAGGCAAAATGGTTCAATGGGAAAAATAGAAAGCAACTTCAACAAATGGTGCTGGCATAATTGAATGACAGCATATAAAAGAATGCAAATAGATCCATGTCTCTCACCATGCACAAAGATCAAGCCCAAGTGGATCAAAGACCTCAACATAAATCAAGATGCATTGAATTTGGTAGAGGATAAAATGGGAAGTAGCCTTGACCACATTGGCACAGGAGACAACTTCCTAAATATAACATCAACTGCACAGACACTGAGAGCAACAACTAAAAAATGGGAACTCCTGAAACTGAAAAGCTTCTATAAGGCAAAGACATGATAAAAAAAAAAGACAAAATTGCAACTTACAGAATGAAAAACCAACCCTACAGCTGACGCAGGGCTGATCTCTAAAATAAATAAAAACTCAAAAAACTAGACATCAAAATACCAATTAATCCAATTTGAAAATGGGGTACATATCTAAACAGAGAATTGACAAGCAAATGGCTGAAAGACATTTAAGAAATTGCTCAGCTGTTTTAGTCATCAGGGAAATGTAAATGAAAATGACTCTGAGATACCAACTTACACCTGTCAGAACGACTAAAATCAAAAACACTGATGAAAGCTTATGCTGAAGAAGATATGGAGTAAGGGGAATACTCTTGTAACACTGGTGGTAAGGAAAACTTGTACAGCTACTTTGGATATCAATATGGCAGTTTCTCAGAAAATTAGGAATCAATGTACCTGAAGACCCAGCAATACTACTCTTGGGCATATACCCAAAGGATGCTCATTCATACCGCAAGGACACTTGTTCAACTACATTTATTGCAACATTATTTTTTATAGCCAGAACCGGGACACAACTTAGAGGTCCCTCAACCAAAAAAAATGATTTTAAAAGATGTGGTACATCTACAAAATTAAGTAATACTCAGCTTTAAGAAATAATGACATCATAAAATTTGCAGACAAATTGATGGAATTAGAAAAAATCATCCTGAGTGAGGTAACCCAGCCCCAGAAATACAAACATGGTATGTATTCACTCTTATGTGGCAAAGTAAAGGATAACCAGGCTACAATCCACAGCCCCAAAGAAGCTACACAACAAGGAGGAGCCTACAAGAGACACAAGGATTTCCCTACGACGGGAAAATAGATGAGATCTGCTGAGTAAACTGTGGGTGGGACATAGGGGAGGAGAGGAGGATGAGAGCATGAGGGAATGAGATAGGCAAGTTGGGAGAGCAATGAAAGAGACATTTTAATAGAGGGGAGCCATTATGAGGTTAAGAAGAAACCTGGTACTAGGGAAATTCCCAGGACTTCAGCCAAGACTCCCAGCAATAGTGGAAAAGGCAGTTGAACTGGCCTTCTCCTGCAACCAGATTGCTGAATAGCCTAATTGTCATTGTAGAACCTCCACCCAGTAACTGATGGAAGCAGATGTAAAGATCCACAGTCAAAAACTGGGATGAGCTCCAGGAGTCCGGCTGAAGAGAGGGGAGAGGAATCACATGAGCAGTGGGCCAAGATGAGCGGGAAGCCCACAGAGATAGATGCCCCAAGTTAGTAAGAGAGAGACAGGAGGAATTACATGAACAAGGGAGGGTCAAGCTAATGATGGGGAAACCCACAGAGACAGCTGACCTGAGCTAGTGGTACCTCACAGACTCTGGACCAATAACTGGGGAGCTTGCATAGGACTAAACAAGGCCATCTGCATGCAGGTGACAATTGTGTGGCTTGGTCTATTTGTGGAGCCCCTGGCAGTGGGTCCAGGATCTATCTTTGGTGCATTAGCTGGCTTTTTGGAGTCCATTCCCTTTGATGGGATGCCTTGCCCAGTCTTGTTTATTTGTTTGTTTTTGTTTTTAATTTATTAGATTTTTTAAAAATACCAATCCAAGTTTCTACTCCCTCTCCTCTTCCCATTCCCTCCACACACCCTCCCATTCCACCTCCATCCAGTCCTCCGAGAGGGTAAGACACATTGCTTTGGGGAAGGTCCAAGGTCCTCCCTACTATATCTAGGCTGAGTAAGGTATACATCCAAAGAGAATAGGATACCATAAAGCCAGTACATGCATTAGGGATAAATCCTGGTTCCACTGCCAGTGGCCCCTCAGTCTGCCCCAGAAATTCAACTCTCAACTACATTCAGAGAGACTAGTTTGGTCCTATGCATGTTTCTTCCCAGTCCGGCTGGAGTTGGCGAGCTCCTATTAGCTTAGGTAAACTGTTTCAGTGGGTGAACCCATCATGGTCTTGCCCTTTTTGTTCATATTCTCATTCTTCCCACTGAAGAGCTGGATTTTGGGAGCTCAGTCCAGTGCCTCAATGTGGGTCTCTGCCTCTGTTTCCATCAGTTGCTGGATGAAAGTTCTATGGTGATGTTTAAGATATTCATCAGTCTGACTACAGGGCAAGTCAAGATCAGGCCCCCTCTCCTCTATTGTTTATGAAAAGAGGAGGGGAGAAGGGGAAAACTGAGGAGAACTTGAGGGAATGGGATAGTCGAGATGGAGGAAGGACAGAGATGAGAGCAAAGAAAGAGACATCTTGTTTGAAGAAGCCATTATAAGGTTAGCAGAAACATTACTCTAGAGAAATTCCCAGGAATCCACAAGGATGACCCAGGCTAAGACCCTAAGTCTTGATGCAGGTAGGGAGGGGCTTGCCTCAACTTGCTATGCCAGGCTTCATTGACTCCCCATAGAAAGTCTTACCCTTTCTGGGGAGTAGATAGGGAGTGGGATGTGATCATGACAGTGTGGGGAGGAGAGAAGGAAGTAGAACTGTGGCTGGTATGTAAAATAAATAAAAATTAGAAATAAAAATAATAGCATTGAACCAAGCACTGTTGGTTCATGATTTTAATCCCAGCAATTGGGAGGCAAAGACAGGTGGATCTCAATGAGTTCAAGGCCAGCCTGGTCTACAAATTAAGTTCCAGAACAGCCAGGACTGTTAACACAGAGAAACTGTCTCAAGAAACAAAAAAAGCACAGAAATATGTAGTTAAAAATGACAAGTTAATATTATGATGACAATGCACAAAGAAACTGAGAAGTCAAGCACACCAGAGGTCATGTTGATCAGAGCAGATTTGGGGGTCTCAAGATTGGATAATGAGTTGTGGATGGCAGTATTGCTAAGGTCATAGAGCATGGCAGATAAAATAAGTAGTTTTTTCCCCCAACCCAAAGAAGATAAACATCTTTGTGGCACACTCAGAGAGGAAGATGGCCTTGCTCTCTGATAACAAGTCCACTAACATTCAGGGTAGGATCAGCATACTGGTGCAGGTTTCTGAAAAGTACAGAGCAAAGAGGAAAAAGTACTTGGGGGTGTGAAAGTTCTGGTTGAGCTTAATGGCCACCATGATGGATGAACTTGCTAGGATAATGATCAAACAGAAGAGAGAATCACAACAAAGAGTAGATTGGTTTGAATCTGCTGTGATTTTACCGAATTCATGTTTTCATTATATAGTATTCAAACAAGGAACAAATCAGAAGGTCATGTATCATAAGTTGGCACAGTATGAAAGCTTCTTTTAGTCACACCAGTGATTTCTAAGAAGAGCATATTATCAGGAACAGGTGTCAGACATAAAACATCCTTTGAAGAGGAACTTTACATCCCTGGGAACGTAAACCTCAGACAAGTGGTTTCATCTTATCTAGGAATAAAAAGTTTCTGTTTCATTGCTATCATGGCCCTCCCCAAGCTCCTCTTTATAACCCTTTCTTTATCTCATTTAATGACTCTCTACACCTGCCAAAATATACTTTTTTGTACCTTCTTATGCAGCAGACACCATGGGGGTCGGGATCTAGCAGGCCTATCCATAAAATTCAAAGTATAATATAACATTCTTTGTCCATCAATTCCCTTGCTCATCATACACCCCCATGTATGACAAGGGCTCTGCTGTAGTCTTATACATTCCCATAAGATCAAGAAAGTGTGGAATATATACACATTAGAATACTACTCAGCAGTAAAAAAAAAAAATGATATCCTTAAATTTGCATGTAAATGGATGGAAAAAGAAAACACTATCTTTAGTGAGATATCCCAAACCCAAAAGGACGATTATGGTATGTACTCACTCATTAGTGGACCCTAGCCATAAACAAAGAACATTAAACTTATAGCTCACAAGCCTAGAGAAGCCAAATAGCAAGGTGAACCCAAAGAAAAACATATATAGATCCTCCTGGAAATTGGAAGCAAACAAGATCGCCAGGCAAAAGGTGGAGGCACGGGAATGGGGATAGCAGTGTAGGTACGGTGGGGGTTGGGAAAGGGACAGAGGGAGGGAAAAGGGAGAAGGGATGGACTGGGGAGAGCTTGGGGGAGTGAAAGGGTGGAGATGGAGGAAGGGTGGATATTGGAGAAGGGAATAAGATATCTACATTAAGGGAGTCATTTTAGGATTGCCAAGAGTCTTAGCTCTAGAGGGTATCACAGGTGTCCACGGGGATGTTCCCAGCTAGGTACTTGGGCATCAGAGGAGAGGGTGCCTGATCTAGCCTTGTCCCATAGTCACATTGATGAATATCTTGATCATCACCACAGAAATTGCACCCGATGGATGGAGATAGAGACAGAGACACACATTCACATCAGAGCAATGGACTGAGCTCCCAAGGTCCAGTCGAAGAGCAGAAGGTGGGAGAAGATGAGCAAGGAAATCGGGACCCGGAGAGGCTGGTCCACCAACCGTGACAGTGTGCCTGATCTAATGGGAACTCACCAAGTCCAGCTGGACCAGGACTCAATGAGCATATGATCAAACCGGAATCTCTGAATGTGGCTGTCAATGGGGGCTGACTGAGAAGCCAATGATAAGGGCACTGGGACCTATCTCTTCTGCATGTATAAGCTTTTTGGGAATCTAGTCTATATGGATGCACACCTTCCTAGGCCGAGATGGAGGGGGGAGGGCCTTGGGCTTCCCACAGGGCAAGGTACCCTGCCCCCTCTTAAGGAAGCAGGGGCAGGGAGGAGGGTTAGTGAGGGAGCAGGAGGTGACTGGGAGAAGGGGAGGAAGTTTAAATTTTTTTGAATGAAAAATAAAAGAATATAAAAAATAAAAAAATAAAAAAAATAATTCCTTTTCCCATAACATCTGCAACATTTGTGATCATTTATTTTCTTTATAATAGACACTCAAAGTCATTTTAATTCCTATATAACTAATGGTTAAGACTACTGAACACATTTTTCCCAGGTTTTTCTTTGCAGTTTTTATTATTATGTCAAGATTGTTTTATTCACTAATGTCTGGATCATTTGGTTTTTGTTTGTTTGTTTGTTTGTTTTGGTTTGCTTTCAGTTCTTTATAGAATCTAGGTATAAATTCACTGTTGGATATATAGGGTTCAGTATCACAGTACACAAATTGTTTGAACTCTTTAGTCTCTGCCCTATCTAATGAAAAACGAGAATAGCAAAATAATCGAAACCCCAACATACCATGAAGATTCACTATGTGTAAAATGCTTAATATAATTATCAGTAAAAAGGAATGTTGATAAGAAAATTGTTTGTAATTATTGTACTTTTTGTCAAAACAACCCTGCAATAACAAGGCTACAAGATATTGAAATTAGGATTAGCAAGAGAACTAAACTACCAATGTGTCTTGAAGCTGAAGAGTTACTGTTCTGCTATGATCTAACTACACCAAGAGATGATACTTTGCCTCTACTTCCATTCTTGGTGGCATCCAGATCATTAAAAATGCTAATTCTTTATGCAATTTTGGGACATTCTTGCTCTTTCTTCTTATACAATAATAGAAATGTATAAAACATTTTATTATTTAAAATAAATAAATATAAATAAATAAGTGGAATTCAACTTCATATGAGGTTCCACTTCATACTTCTCCAGCATTCTTGATAACATGTTAAAGAACATAAGTAAAACTACTTATTGATGAAGATATTGATTGGATGAAACTAGGTTTACCTTTTATATTTGAAATTTAGAAATATTTATTTCTCAAAAACTACCAAGTAAACTTGAAACTAATTGTTCATAAGAAAATTTGTTATATTATGATGTAGTAAATATTAAATCCTACATGGCTATACATGAACACCTATAGAGAACAAAATAATAAATTGACCACTTGAGAATTGAATGATCTTGGAAGTTTAATTGTTTTTTCTGTGAATTGAATCACTCAGTATCCATCACAGAAAAGTAATGCTCGGTGGTACTTCAGAATTCACACTCGAGTCTTTAGCGTCTTCAGAGATTTATGCCCAAAGGAGACTATTAAAGATGACTATAACCACCACAACTTTGACTCTTCACTGAAAGATGAATGCATGCTTACTTCAAGACGTAGGACTTTGGCTTTTGGTAATGAATCTGGCTGACTGGTTTTCATTTATCACCTGAGAAAAACATGCATGGACTCAGTCAGTCACAGCACTAAAAAGGCAGGTGTAATCAAATGCCACCTTTGTGCTACCTTGGCTGGCTTGATGTGTTTCTACCACCAGTTTATGAGAGAGGAAACGGTCATAATCAGAGAACCAGGGTGCCTGCTTACCTACACACAACACAGCAAGTCCTACTTTTCAACATTATCTAAATGTGTCACTGTTAAAAGAGTTGAAATCTTTGGGCATTTATTGATATTTAAGGATTCAAGTAAAAGATTTAAAAGTTGTTAGAAACTGTTCATGAAGAATTAACTTTGCTTAGAAAAAGCTTACTATATTTTATGCAACTGCATATATGCTGAAAACAACATTATGTCATCTTATAAAAACCTGGTTAGAAACTAGTGTTATATCAAGAAGTCATTTCTTCTAAATAAGCCTCTTTTAGTTATGTGTTGATTTTTAGTATGTTCTTTTCATAGTGATTAGATAGATATTTCAAATTATTTTGTAAAATATTTTTTGTTTCAAATATATACAAAATCTAACAAATTTATAATAATATTATTGACAATTTAAAATTCATATCTAGTAGATGTATGAGTAATAATTTTATCTATGCAGGGAACTCTTATACAATATCTATTTAAAAACCTTCTTTCCAATCAATTTTGGTTGATAGGAGTCTGAGATTTTTATTATTTAACATTATTATTATATATATGTTAAGTAGGACGGTTGAAGCAGGTTGAGTATCTAATTCTGATTTTACTATTATGTAGCACATGTGAGTTAAGGAATCTATTTTCAAAGTATTAAAATACAAAGTTATTAAAATAATATTTTATAAAATGTAAGATTTTATGTAAACCCAAAACATATTTATGAAAATATTGCAATTCAATCAATGACCTATATGCATCTATGCAGAATTCTTAGATTAATTTTTTTAAGAAGCATTTAAAATATTAGTTGCTATCTGAGCATTTCCCACAAAACTCTATGCATTCATCTTTCTTAATATATCCAGGATTTATTTCTATTATTCTCATCTTTTACTTTTATATTTTGCTTTAAGGTGTACTTGGTTAAACAATATAATGTGAAGAGAAAAGGACATATTATGTGAGGGAAAGTTTTTCAGTGATTCTGCTAAAGAACTTTAAAATTACAGAGTGACTCATCCCTGAAGGCAAATGAATATGGCTGCTTAGGCATCTTTAAAAGCAATTGTATTGCCGGGCGGTGGTGGCGCACGCCTTTAATCCCAGCACTTGGGAGGCAGAGGTAGGCGGATCTCTGTGAGTTCGAGACCAGCCTGGTCTACAGAGCTAGTTCCAGGACAGGCTCCAAAGCCACAGAGAAACCCTGTCTCGAAAAACAAAACAAAAAAAAAAAAGCAATTGTATTGTTTGTGTATTAATGAGAGTAAAACTACCCATTTATAAATCCCTTCCTGTCCTGTCTCCATCACAGCCTGGTTCTGGCAGGAGCTACACTGGACCATGGCTTTCCTGGAGGAAGGGAACCACACTGCAGTGACAGAGTTCATTCTATTGGGCCTGACAGATGACCCAGTCCTTAGAGTCGTCCTCTTCACCATCATCCTGTGCATCTACCTGGTGACCGTGTCTGGGAACCTCAGCACCATCCTTCTCATCAGAGTCTCTTCCCAGCTCCATCACCCCATGTACTTTTTTCTCAGTCACTTGGCCTCTGCTGACATAGGTTACTCATCTTCTGTCACACCCAATATGCTTGTCGGCTTCCTGGTGGAGAGAAATACCATCTCCTACTTCGGATGTGCCTTCCAACTTGGCTCAGCTGTTTTCTTTGGGACAGTTGAATGTTTCCTTCTGGCTGCCATGGCTTATGATCGTTTTATAGCAATCTGTAGCCCACTGATTTATTCAACCAAAATGTCCACCCAAGTTTGTATCCAGTTGCTTGTAGGATCCTATGTTGGTGGTTTTTTTAATGCTTCCTCCTTCACGATGTCTTTCTTTTCTCTTCTCTTCTGTGGACCAAAGAGAGTCAATCACTTCTTCTGTGATTTTGCCCCATTAGTCAAACTCTCCTGTTCTGATGTCAGTGTCCCTGCAGTTGTCCCCTCATTCACAGCTGGCTCCATCATTGTGGTGACAGTATTTGTCATAGCTGTCTCCTACATTTACATCCTCATCACCATCCTGAAGATGCGCTCCACTGAGGGCCGCTACAAAGCTTTTTCTACCTGTACGTCCCACCTCACTGCAGTCACTCTGTTCTATGGGACCATCACATTCATCTATGTGATGCCCAAGTCCAGCTACTCCACAGACCAGAACAAGGTGGTGTCTGTGTTCTACATGGTGGTGATCCCCATGTTGAACCCCCTCATCTACAGCCTTAGGAATAATGAGATTAAGGGTGCTCTGAAGAGACAGATTGGTAGGAAAATACTTTCTTAGAGATATCTGTTATTTTTAAAGACTTGATATAGTAATAATGATTAATTGACATAATACAAAAGTGAGTGTCCTGATTGAAAAACCTTGATGACATGTTAGAATGTGAGAAGCTTTTCAATAAATATGGGGTTCAAATTTCACACAGCATAGGAAACTGGACAATTCTTTAATAATGTCAAATGTTTTTAAAATTAAGGACATAAATCTAATCAGACAAATAAAAACCGCTAAACATTCATTAGAAGTTACATTAATATTTTTCAAAGTTATTCATTAACTATGTCACAGATTGGATCTTAATTGTCCCCAGACTCTCATGTCATTGCAAAAAGCCTGTTCTCTACTGTGTTGCATGCTGGTAATGCTACAAACATTTAGGAATTAAGACTAGTTGTGATATTTGTTTTACTAAGGCATGCCATAAACAGTTATTCCCTTTATTTGGAGAATTATAATTTCATTCTCTTTTCTTCCCGCCAAAACTTCCCACATGTACCTCCTTGTTCTTTCAAATTTATAACTTCTACTTTTCACTTTTACTAACAACTTTTGAGTCCAATTAGCGCTGCACAAATGCACATGGGTGTGTGGACATCTACAAGGTAAATAACATGCCAGTGGCTGTGTTCAGATAAGAGAGTGACTCTCCCTCCTCAAGAACCACCTGCTGCCAGTAGTTCCTCTGATACAGGAGGGACAGGTCTCTCCTTCCATTCTTTCCAACTCCCCTTCTGCAAAGTTCTCTGGGACTGTTAAGGCGGATATTGGTATTAATGACCCATGCTCAAGTGAGGACACAGAGTACTTTGATCAGCTATAACCCTCAGCATTAACCACTACCCTCTGCATAGAGAAGCATGTCTGACCAAGGTTGGGAGTAAAACAAACATCTTGTCTGGGCTGATGATTCCTGCCTCCCTGTACTCCCTCCTGTGTGCCCCTGCCCAGCTTAGGCCTCTTGACTGGGCTAATCTGTGTTGTTCTCCACCAGGTACAAAGTAGGAGTTCTTGTGCTGAAATGAGCAGGTTCCCAAGTTTCCAAGAGCCAAGAGAAACAAGCCAAAAGTTTCCCAGAGGAGTCAAGCTTCAATGTTAGATCATGAGACTGAGAAAAGGAAAGTTTTAGAAAGACATCATGGTCAGAGACACACCCTGCTCTGCATGCTAGGGCTTTCTTGGCTGTCTTTTCCTTGAAGCTGTGATTACCTTCAGTAGAGATTCAGGCAGTCTTCAGATGATGGTGGCTATCACACTCATTCACTCCCCTTCCCTATCTCTGCTTAAATGCTTCAAAAGAAAATCCTGTCTTTGAATATATTTTAGAATTACAGTTTAGAATTCTTACATGTAATAGCTCTATTCTATGTCACTGGTGTTACAAATGAGAAATGGTCAAAATAGAATTTATCTTCTACAATAGGATACCAATATTGAAAATTAAAAGTAAGTGATGTTGTCTGTGAGTTTGAGTTGGGTACTATGAGACAAAACCAAGACAAAACAAAACAAAAATAAATAAGAAGGAAAACCAACTGAGTAGAAGAGGTCGATGTGCTAGGGCACAGAATGTTCACCATAGTCATCTCTCAGAGCTCAATGCCCCAGCAAGGACTCCAGAATGTCCTCCCATTCACCTCAGATGGAGGGCTCTCTCTGATCCGTTAGTTGTGTGATTCAGTACTCACACATGTTATTAGTTCAACTTTAGAGTTTTCAGTTGCAACAATGGCAGCATTGGTCATTTTAATCAAACCCATGGGACCACAGCCAGAACAAGTATAAATGCTAAGTTCAATATCAAATTAGAGTTTACAGGATAAGAATTCTGTGAACATCCATAAAATTTATGAAAACCAGAGGTAGGGGGACCTAACATTCAAATATTCTCTTCCAACATAAGGTATTTGATAATTTAAAAGAAAGTACTACCAACATGTGTTGTAGGTTTAATGCTCTTTAGGGATGGGTGGAGAGAAACAAAAACTGGGGCATGTCCCTGGGAGACATGTCATTAATAGACATCACACAAATTCTCATAAAAAAACAGGAAATGTAAGGAAGCCATGCACAGATAGCAGTCACAGAACTCTCACCTTAAACTTATATTCAATACAGTCAAAAACAAATGATATCTCAAAGTAAATGGAATAAATAAAAAAACAGTTTAAGGCTCAAGTTTTCCTATCAAGTGCAGAGAAAGATTGCCAAGCCAAAAATATTAAATATGAAAGTCAGTGAAAGTGTTATATGAAAGAAATAAAACCAGTAACATTTGGTTGATATTGGGGTGACTAAACACAAGCCATAATATATTATCTTTATTAAAAATATTGAGTTCCTTGAAATATTTATAATTATAGAAATGAAAAACAATGTGCAAATGAAATAAGAAGTGGTCAGGGTTGCATGGATATATAATAATATCCACTATGATATATCTCTACTAGAGCCCAGCAGCACTACCATTACAGGTCCTGAGAATTGCAACATAGCTGAAACATGTGACAAAAAGCCTGAAAATAGCCTTTATGACTATGACAGAGTCCTTAAAGAATAAATTAATAAGTCCCTTGTGGTGATTTGAAAGAAAATGACCCCCCAAAAGGAGTGGCACTATTAAGATCTGTGATCTTGCTGAAGTAGGTGTGGCCTTGTTAGATGAAATGTGTCACTGTGGGGTTGGAGTGGCACTATTATGATCTGTGATCTTGTTGAAGTAGGTGTGGCCATGTTGGAGGAAATGTGTCACTGTGGGGTTGGATTGTGGTCTTCTTTTCTCAGTCTTCACTCAAGGTGGTTCTAAGACCACTTCCTGTTGCCTGTGGGCCAAGATGTAGAACTCTGAGCTCCTCCAGCACTCATGTCTGCCTTTGTACCACCGTGGTGCATCATTATGACAATGTGCTAAACCTCAGAAAATGTGAACCACCCAATTAAATGTGTTTCCTGTACAAGAATTGATGTGGTCATGGTGTCTATCCACAGCAAAAGAAACTCTAACCAAGACAGAAGTTGGAACCAGGGACTGGGGTGTTATGATAGGCCTGATCATGCTTCTGTTTGAAGGAACGAGGATGTTGGGACTATGAAATAGAAAAGCAGTTGAATAATTTAGTGCTTAATATGTCATCTTAGTAGGAGCATGGAAGACTGTGGTGCTGAGTGTGATTCCATAAACTGTGGGGCCTGCTCAAAAGATTTCAGAGGAGTAAATATTACTATGTAGCCTAGAGATTGTTCTTATATTTTGGTAGAGAATGTGACTACTTTGTCCTTTTCTGAAGAGACTACTTGAGACTGAAGTGAAACGACATAAATGCATTCCATTTGCTGAGGAAATCTCAAAACAGTCTAGTATAGACTCTACTGTGTGGTTATTAGTGCTCATGTTTATAAAGATTTATAAGAAAAGGGAGCAAGCTGAGCAAGAAAAAATATAAATGTAAGATTTGAGGAGAAAAGAGAACCAGGAAGTGGAATGGAACTAAGTCCTATTTTAAGGAGATAAAAAGATCATGGGTTAGAACAAATGGAGTGGTGACATCAGTGCAAGATGCCACCTAGGTATATCTCAAACTTGTGAAAAGGAATTTACAAAAAGCTTAGAGCCAAGTGTGGTGGTACATGCTTTTAATCACAGTACTCCAGAGGCAGAGGCTATTGGATCTCTGAGTTTGAGGCCAGCCTGTTCTATAGATCCAGTTCAAGGACAGCTAAGCTTAGGCAGTGAAGGAAACCAGCGAAAACCAAAAGATGGTGAAGTTGTAATTGGACAAGGGGCCATATTCCAGCTCTATCAAGCAACAGACCTTGGCAGATTTGTGCCTATGGTTCTGGCTGTAGAGTCACAGATAGACGAAAGGAGTTACAGAATATTCCTCTTCCACTAAGGAAAGTTGTTGAGACCAAGCATTTATCAGGGGTGACCTTGAATGGAGGCCCAGAGAGGCCATTTTGTAAAGCTGTGAAGGATTGCCTTGGAGATCCAAAGATGTTGGAGATGCCAGAGCCATGAGATACCTGCCAAGGAGAGTTGCTAAGAGGGAGTGGAATCAGTCCCATAGAGAGAAGTGTTGCAATCAACAAAGCTGGAAAGAGTGAAATCTGAAGAGCCCTTTGACATCAGACATGGAGATACAGCAATGTTTGGAGTTTTCCCAGCTGGTTTCCAGTCTTTTGCTTTGGTGCAGTATCTCCTCACTATGACCCTTCCCTGGACTTTGGAATGGTAAGGCATATCATGTGCCATTTTATGTTCAAAGTATGTTATCTGCTTTTTATATTGACTTTACATGGGAGTACAGCTAAGAGATTATATGAATCTCCAAAGAAACTTTGAACTTTAGACTTTTAAATAAGTTTCAGACTGTTATAGAATATGGGGACTTTTGAAGTTAGATTAGATACATTTTTGCATTGTGATATGGCTACAAGCCTTTGGGGGCTGGAGAGTGGAATGTAGAAGTTTGAAAGAAAATGGCACCCAAAAGGAATGGTACTAATAGGAGGTCTTGTTGGGGTAGGTATGGCCTTGTTGGAGGAAATGTTTTACTTTGGGAGTAAGCTTTAAGGTCTCCTTTTCTCAAACTTCAGTCAGTGTGACACTTAGAGCACTTCCTGTTGTCTATGGGTCAAGATGTAGAACTCTCAGCTCTTTCTCCAGCACCATGTCTGCCTGCACACCACCATGTTGCACCATGGTGATAACAGACTAAATCTCAGAAAATACAAGTCACTCAAATTGAGTGTTTTTTCTTTATAAGAGTTGCTGTGGCCATGGTGTCTCTTCACAGCAATAGAAGCCCTAACTGAGACATAAAAAAATTCTATGAAAAACAAAGAGTGGAAGGAAATGAATAAAACAATCTAAGAACGAAAACTAGAAATAGAAGGAAATGAATAAAACAATCTAAGAACTAAAAATAGAAATAGAATCAATAAAGAAAATCAAAACTTATGAAAATCTTTAAATGAAAAATTTAGGAACTTTAAGAGGAATTTTAGAGGCAAGTCTCACCAACAAAGTATGAGAGATGGAAAAGAGAACCTGAGAGAAGAAATGGATATTTCAAAAACTGTTAAATCTAAAAACCTCCAAGCACAAAACATCCAGGAACTCTGGGACACTATGAAAAGATAAAACCAAAGAATAATAGGCATAGAGGAATGAGAAGAAACCCAGTTCAATATTTTCAGCAAAATTGTAGAAGACAATTTCCCAAGCATACAAGACCACCAAATAGACTAGACCAGAAAAGAAAAGCCCTTGGACACATAAAATCAAACCCTAAGCATACAGACCAAAGAAAGGACATTAAAAGCTGCAAGGGAAAAAATAAGTAACACACACAGGCAGACTGATGAGAATAATACACAATTCCTCGGTGGGGACTCTCAAAGCCAGGGGGGCCTGTACAGTTATTCCACAGATTCTAAAAAAGCATAGATATCAAACAAAACTTTCAAGCACAATCAATGGAGCAAATAAGACATTTCATGATAAAAACAAAATTAAGCAATTATCAATCTGCAAATCCAGCCCTACAGAAAGTTTTAGAACAATTCCAACCAAAAGAGTTCAACCACAGTCAAGAAAAGCCAAGAAAGAAAAACAATCCCAGACCAGCAAATCAAAGGGGAAACACATATACACACACATGCACCACCACCACAACAACAAAAATAACAGGAATCAACAAACACTGCTCATTGATAACTCTCAACATCAATGGTATCAAAAGATACAGACTAACAGGAATGTTTCGAAAACATCCAAGAAACACATCTTACCATCAACAATAGATATTACTTCAAGGTAAAAAATGAAAAGAATATTCCAAGAAAATGTACATTAGGAGCAAGCTAGTGAAACCAATTTAATATTTGACAAAATAGAGTTCAAATCAAAACTAGTCAGAAGAGATGGGGAAGGACATAGTATGCTCATCACAGGAAAAATATCCACCAAGAGGACATTTTGATTTTTAACATCTATGCCCCAAAACAAGAGCACTCAAGTTTGTAAGAGAAATACTACAACAGTGTAAGTCAAATGCTGACCATCACACATTGATAGTGTAGATTTCAATACCCCACTCTCACTAAAAGGGTTCAACTCTCCCATACTCACAACTGAGATTAGGCTTCAATTCTCTGAGAAGGGCAAAACAGATATCTCTCCCACAAAGGGCCATTTATCCACAATGCCCTTACATTCAGGGAAAAGGCCTGAGCCGGACTCACAATGGCTCAAGGACAAATCCAGCAATCCCTTCTAGGTCATATCCAAACTGGCCCAAGCTTGTGCAAGTATGTCCAAAAATGTTAAGACTAAACCTCAGACAATTAAAAGTATACTAATGTAACCGCTGCTTGTTTAACCAATCATATTTGATATGACCTAACTGTCCTTAAAACTCCCCTTAACTGTGCTTAAAAGGAACCTACATGCTCCCCTCAGTGTCATTGCCATTTGTACAGGCAAATGAACCCACATGCCTGCTGGAATATTAATAAACGCTCTTTGCTCTTATATATTATTTGAGTCTGGGATCTTTCTTCAGCATTTCTTCAGACTCTCCTACATCACTAGTAGAAAGTCATCCAGACAAATAACAAACAGAGAAATGCTGGAGCTAACAGACATCATAAACCAAATGGACCTGACAGATATTTACTGAACATTTCACCTAAACACAAGTGACTATATCTTATTCTCATCGTCTCATGGAACTTCCTCCAAAATTGACCACATACTCGAATGCAAAAAGACCTCTAAACAAGACACAGTGTGTTTCTTAAAAGTACATAGGCTTAGGAGAGAAAAGAAAAAGAGTAAAAATGTAATAGAGAAAGAAAAATAAGTCACGTAAAGATGGAATATGCACAGGGAGTCAGGATTATGTATATTATTGCATTTCCTTTGAATTTTTTGAGTGTGAAGGAACAAAGTACAGAGAGACATTTTATTGTATGGGCTGCTAAGCTAAACCAACATATACACTTTAAAGGTATCTTGTGTTCAAAATTTGGGTCTAAGGATATGCTGGTTTGGAAAAGAGGGTCTTCTTTTGTTTCCACAGAGGATGAGAACCTGTGGATTGCTTCCAGACTAACATGACTTGATGGACGAAAATCACCCAGAAGCTTGCCGTAAACACCCCCTAAAATTCCTTCACCCAACAAAAAGCAGGAAGCAGGGTGGAGAGAACTACACCGAAATTCCCTAAATGATTGTTTATAAATGTTTATTTACATTTAAAGGGAAATATGCTATAGAGATTTGCATTGGTATGGATCTTGGTTTATTGATACAAATTTAAGATCAATTTTGTTATATGTATATTTCTGCTATTGATTAAGGTATTGTGTTTGTGCAGTTCATTTAAAAATATAATGTATAATTAAAGAAATATAGGTTAATAGATAATCATCTATAATAGTCAAGTTTGTAATCATGTTAGTTAGGTTTTTGAGATATATTTTAGTTAGATAAATAATCTTCAAACCTTTCAAAGACCTATGTAATATGGCATTTAAAATGTTTAAGAACTTAGGACTTTTCATGACATGAGACACATCTGCTCCTGGCAGCACCAATCTACTTCAAGAGGAAAATGGGCACCAAAGAAGCTCCTTATGGAGTTTGCTAGTCATTTGGGCAAGAAACTGCTCTTCCCCGGACTGCATGATGCAATGCTGTATGAACTAGACATGCAGGACTCAAAGAGAAATGACTGTTAAACTTGCCTAAAGGTGACACAGTCCTTCTGGGTTCCTGCTTCATTAAGAGTCTGCTAGGTACTCTGAAGGCCACAGAAAAATGTGACTGACAAATGTCCAATATAGGCAGAACTGTCTTTGAAATTTCCTGCTTCATGGAAAAGTCTGCTGGATACTATGAGACTTAAGGGTGAAGATGGATGCTACAATGTTACAGAAGAACTTTGGGTGATTGTCCAGGCAGCAAGGTGTCTCTGTCAATTCTAGAGTTTTGGAAGTTGCTAACAATGCACAATATAATATGTAATATTATATTCTTCTGGAGTCTTTGATGGAGTTGAAGAATAGATAGATATAATTTTCCTTAGTTATGATGAAAGATAAAGTAGATATAAATATTGTAACTATAATTCTTGTTTAGTAACTGTTTTGTTATATGTAATTACTATGTTAAAGTTAAAACCTTCCTTTTATTTAAACAGAAAAGGGGAGATGATGAGGAATTCCCCTCTGTATGCTATGAATACCAATGGTTAATAAAGGAACTGTCTTAGACAGAAAAGAGGTAAGGGGTGGGGCAATAAACTGAATGCTGGGAGAAAGAAGACAGAGTCAGGAGACGCCATGTAGCCACTAAAGGGAAAAGACATGGAGCTGTCAGCTGGAACCTTGCCAGGAGGCCACAAGTTTTGTGGTAAAATATAAAATAATGGATTAATTCTAAATGTAAGAGCTAGCTAGCAATACACTTAAGTGATTGACCAAGCAATTATTTAAATAATATAGCTTCTGTGTGGTTATTTTGGAAGTCTGGGTGGCCAGGAAACAACAATCAGCCTTCTACTACAGAGGGATACCTTGCTCAACCTAGATACAGGGTTCTGCCTCAAGTGATGTGACAGACTTTGTTGACCCCCCTGGAAGGCCTCACCCCTTCTAAGCTGCCTTATGAGAAATGAATGACACAGTTTATATTAATTGTCCCTTCTCTTCCTGTCTGGCTACTTCTGATTCCCCAGGCAATAATCTCATAACGCTCATTCTTTTACCATGTAAATACAGTAGCGGAAGACTGAAGGACTTGGCAAAGTTCCAAAGTCATAAAACAAATGGTGTTATACAAGAGGTAAATACATCCCCACAGAATCCACTGTACCCCCAAAATATTTTAACACGTTAATCTTAAACCATTTCCAGATATTCATAAAAATAATAAACAGAGGAAGCCCCTATCACATCTCAAGAATTAGAAAGCCCTGGGTGGATAAGACATTGGATAAGAGCCGCATAAACACATAATTTCAAGTGTCTAAAGCAGTCTCAAGATAATCATCTCCTGTGGCCCCAGGACTCTCATTAAATCCTTGAGTGTTCTAAGCCCTACCCTTAAGGAATGTGGAAGACATCTCCTTAAATTGTAAGAGACGAATTTCTACGACTGGTCACAGACATCCACGTGACAAAAGCAGATTCGCTGCTCATCCCTGCATTATGTGCTGTATAAACTCTCAGAGAAAGCCACCCCTGAAGTAAGAGATGAAATTCTTCAGACGCTCTCACTTCTTGGTTTTAAGAGAGTGGAAGGTGACTCTACTCCTTGAGAAGGTGGGGGTTTGTGAGGGTTTCTTGTTATTCTTCCTACAATGAGTATATGCTTGGTTTTTTTTTTTTTTTTCTCAAAATCAAGAGCCAATGGCTGTTTACTGCTTGGTAGAAGGTATTAGGGGAAGTGTGGGCACAGATGACAAGGAAATTAATAATGTTGCCATTTTCTTGTTCCTCATAGAGATGAAGCCAAGAAAAGTGCAAAAGGAAGTGATGGATGGAAAACAGAGAACAGGATGGGAAATCCAGATGCAGGTCCTGATAATGTCCAGAGGGAAAAATATCAATTGATGCAATATTGTAAGTATCTTGTTGTCTTGTGGCAGTCAAGGATAATGGAGGATTAAAATGACATCACACTGTCCTTGTCCCACTCTATTTCAATAGATTGGGGAATTTATCATCACATACATGAAAAGCTTCAAAAATCATTGTAAGCCCATCCGTCAAAGTCATTGATGAAGTCTGTAGAACTAGACATCCCCTGGTACTTTGGTATTACTCTCTTGAAAACACCAAGAACTTGTAGTGAGTATGAGTGGCTACTGGCCAATCAGTATTTTATTAAACCAATACAAGTGACAAATCTTTGCAGTGTACAAAAGCATTATCCCACAGTAGGATTTTTTGTTTGTTTGTTTTTGTTTGTATCTCACAAATTCTAGCAGTTCCCTTAATAAAAGACCACTTGTGTACATCAGGTATGATTTCATACTGCATCAAGTAGGGATAGTGGCTAGGAATGTGGAGATAATTGCTTTCTCCCAGGCTCTAAGCAACCACTCCTGCACTTGACAGTTTTGTTGCCTTGATAGCTGGTTCATCATTTATAAATACAATTAAGCAAAAAGGAATGAAACGCCTGCACATTCATTCACAGTGTTCAGTGTGCAGCTTCCTGAGAACATTGGACAACTGCCAAAATGAAGAAAATACAAATATATTAAAGACTGTGTTGTAAAGGAATTAGCACATACACATGAGTGTTAGTTGTGGAAATGTGTCTGGAGAGCAAAAGAGCTTTTTCCTAGTCACTGAGCTAGTCATGATCAAAAACGTATATTCACTAGACTGACCCTCTAGGATGGAGGACACAGCATTTTAAAATGAATCACTTTCTTACCAATGCAAAAGTGCTTTTTTTAAACCTACACGCATGCACACACAGACAGACAGACACACACACACACACACACACACACACACACACAAACCTTTAAAAAAATGATTTAGAAAGCCCAAAGAAATGATTAACACAGGCAGAGAAGTTTAGGAAGCTTTCCCAGGGCAAGTAACATTTGAACGTTCTGTCATAAAAGGCATTGCAGGTGAGAGCAACAACACACAAAAGTGGAAGATCAAAACACAAGTTGCTACAACTGGAATTTTTGAAAGCTTGCTCACAAAGAGAAGTTTGGCAGCGGGAAATGATGATGGACATGCAAGACCTTAAATCCCTTCATATTGGGAAACTTTACAGTCAAATAGACAAGGAGAGGTTCCCCAGACTCCTGTTGCCTTGCTGTGACTGTGCCACACAGGTGCAATAACTACCTGCAGAGCCAACATTTCCTTGTCACAGGGAAGACCACTGCAGTAGCTCTTGTCTCTCATGGCAGCTGTGAGGATACAGAGTACTGGACAGCAGAAATATTTAGTAAAAATTACAGAAGTCACTAAGACATTAGTAAAGTTCCACTTTACACTTCTGGGTGTGTCTGTGAGGAATTTCCAGAGAGCATTGAATAAGGTGGAGGAGCATCACCTGATTCTGTGGGATCATCCCACAGGCTAGACACGCATAGATGGAATAAGAGGCACAAGGTGAAGAGAAACTGGAAAGCAAAGGCATTCTCTCTCTGTTTTCATGAAGCAAATAGCCTCCTCTCGTATGAGTTCCCATGCCACCACCACCTCAGACTCTAAGCAATAGAATCAGGCAACCACGGACTGAAACTATGATACAAATAAACAGTCCTTCCCTTTGATGTTTCCTTAGATATTTGGGTCCCAGTTATGGAAAGATAACTATCACCAAAATTTTGGAAGCAATAGTTTCTACAAAGAGGAGGGGTACCATGATGGGAAATTTGATATGGAAGAGTATAGGAACAGGAAAACAGAGACAATAAACCACTGCAAAAATCTAAATGAGTGATAAAGTAAAATGGAGGAGGCATTTTAGCTTAGATTCCAGAGCCCAGAGAATGGCAAATGAGTAAAGGCAAATGAATTTAAAATATGGAGGACTCTAATGAAGAGGGGAAAGTTAGGCAGAAACAATACCATATGCAAAGTAACAGAAGGATTGGGTTGCATTTGGAAAGCAGAGCGCATCATCTGGTATGAGCATAGGCTAGGTAGGAGTAGAGTAGGACTGAGCCAAGAAACCTTTCTATTTGTTTATAAACAAAATTGAAATTCATGCTGAGGCATTTATGTCTAGTTCTATGAATAGTCGATACCTACATACTATTTTTGACACTATCAACAGATTGATTAATATGTCCTGTCTTTAGAATTCTAACATCTGGTCACAGTGTGAAGAATGAAATGTGTGTGTGTGTGTGTGTGTGTGTGTGTGTGTGTGTGTGTGTGTGTGTGTGTGTGTGCGTGTGCGTGTGTGCATGCGTGCGTGCGTGCATGTGTGTGTGTGTGTGTTTAATAAACCTAAAAGATGCAATTTACTCTATGGGAAATGCCCAATGCAATTAAAAGTACACCTTATATTTAAAATAGAATATTAAATTTGGAATGCAGGAAGTAACTTGTTGGACATAAAGATGAGAGAGAAACAAGTTTAAAATGGAGCCATTAAATCTCTCTAATGATTATAAATAACTTTTAAAAATACAAGAGACATGATGTGGCCAAATTAGCCATAAAAATTCTGCTTTCAATACTTGGAAGTTGCTGAATCATGTTCAAAGAAAACTGAATACCTTTTTCCATAGGGGTTAGACTTACAATCACAAAAGGTAACCAGTAGTTGAAGAAATTTTAATGGAAAGGGCTTTCCTTTAGAAATAACTAAGCTGAGAAACCTTCAGAGGAAAAAAATATGATCTTAAAGATAAACCACAAGAGTTTCAGGGAAGATTGCTGGAGAACGTTTTGTTACTAACAAGAAGTCCTTTGCTAGGCACACCTGTAATATCCTCTCTCCTGCTCTTCCCATGTCATTCTGCAATCCAGTTAAGTATCTCACCTCCTCACACAGGCCTTTGCTGATTGAACAGACAATAGCCGTGCACTACCACATGAAAGATATGTGTACACCTCGATCCATACTGTGTTTCTTGGGCAATGAAATGCACATGGTATTTAGTCAATATAATCTGAAAGAAGTCATGACTGTTACTAGTCACTCTGCCACTCTTGGTAAAATCTGAGTGATGAGACCTACTACATATGTTTATGAGGGTTATATGAACACTGTCTAATCCCAGCATACTTTGTAGTTCATCATCTGTGTTGAGGGGATGCTGGTCACGTGGCTGGACTCATATTCTGTTCCTGAATCTTCAGTACTGATTAGAAAATAGCAACTCTTCAAAGAGCAGAATGATACATCATCCTTTTCATTAATCCCTGTGAATTCTATGGATTGATTTCCAGCCAGTATCTCTTTCGCTGTCTGTACTCCTCTTCCTTTTTAATCACTGTCTTCTATGATTTAACAGTGATTGAAGTTTAAATCAAAATAATATGCATATACCTCATGTCATTCTTGCCCATAAATTTCTGTGTGGGCTGGAAATTTAATAAACAAATGAGTTAGAAATATGATGTAAAAATTGATCTCAGGAATTTAAAGTGGTTCCTTCAAATCTCTACTGCAAAACCATTGGAGTATAGCAGCTGGAAAATAATGCTGATCTAATGCCTATGACTAAATTTGACTGACATTCTAAAATGACACCGTTCTCAAAACTCACTCCAACCCCAGATGCTTTCAATGCAGTATTCTCAACAACTACAAAGTCATTGAACTATCTCACTAAGAACTACTAATATTATTATTGTATATTTAAAGCAGTCTGAAATTGCCTGGTAAATTGCTTATCTCATCTAGTTACTTTCAAAATTGTCACTGTGATGGCTAATCCTGGTTGTCAATTGGACTACATCTGTCGTCAACTAACACCCAAGCAGCTGGGCACACTTGTGAGGATTTTTCTTGACTGGATCATTTGAGGTAGGGAGACCCATCCTAAATCTGGGCTATACCTTCTGGCCCAGGCTATATGAAAGGATATGGGAGAAGGAAGCTCTGCCTGCTTGCCCTCATTCTCACCAGCAAGTTCATCTATCCTGTTGCTGATGCATTGCTTCACTGGCGTTAGAGCCTACTTCTCTGTGGTTCCAATGTAGACTGAGGACTGGCTGAGTCATCCAACATCAAAGACTAAACAACTCTCAGATTCTTGGACTTTTCAACATGAGCCAGCCACTGTTGGACTACATCGACCACAGCCAACAAGCCTTAGCCCTAAACTAAGGAGTTTAAAAACAGACTTACTTACTAGAAATATTCTTATCATTTAGACTCCAAACTTTGTCCGCAGTCACTGGCATCCAAGACTCTCCTGTGGTTATTAAATTTGTTAACTCAGGTGACTTTGATGAAAATCCTGGCGACATCATTGCAGAATCTCTTCTCAGTCATCTCTGAAACTTCACGTTACGTACACATTCTGCCTGGCCAAAAGTGCTGCCACCCGGAGGATGGGCAATCACACCACAGTGACAATGTTCCTTCTGTGGGGATTTTCCAGTTTCCCAGAACTGCAGACTCTACTCTTTGTTGTGATTCTCCTCTCCCATGTGACCATCCTCCTAGCAAATGCGTCCATCATGTCAGCCATCAAGCTCAACCACAACCTTCACCCCCCATGCACTTTTTCCTCTCTGCCCTGTCCTTTTCAGAAACCTGCACCACCATGGTGATCTTACCCCGCATGTTAGTGGACTTGCAATCGGAGAGCAAGGCCATTTCTCTCCCGGAGTGTGCCACACAGATGTTTTTCTTCTTTGGGTTGGGAGGCAACAACTGCTTCATCTTGTCTGCCATGTCCTATGACCGGTACACCACCATCCACAACCCCCTACATTATCCAATCCTGATGACTCAAAAGACCTGCTTCCAGCTCATCATGGCCTCCGGAGTGGTTGGCTTCTCAGTTTCTCTGTGCATTGTCATCATAATATTCAACTTGTCTTTTTGTAACTCTAACATCATTCAGCACTTTTTTTTGTGATATCGAGCCTGTGGTCTCCCTTGCCTGTAATTACACATTTTATCAAAAAGTGACTCTCTTTGCATTAACTGTGTTTGTGTTGGTGGGCAGCTTTATTTTGATCATGGTTTCTTATGTCTTCATTGTGTCCACAGTTGTGAAGATGCCCTCTGCCAGGGGAAGGTATAAGACCTTTTCAACTTGCTCCTCCCACTTCACCGTGGTGTTCATACATTATGGGTTTGCTTGCTTTGTCTATCTGAGGCCCAAGAATGGTGACACTTTCAGGGATGACACACTGATGGCAGTGACATACACTGTCCTGACACCTCTGCTCAACCCTATCATTTACAGTCTAAGGAACAAAGACATGCAGACAGCCCTGAGAAAAATACTGGGTCATGTAATTAAGGGCTTCCCTCAAATGTTAAATAAAAGATCCTAAAAGACTAAAATGTATATGATCTTATGGGGGAAATGGGATAAGATAGTCATCCATCTGACTACAGAGCAAGGCCAGTTCAGGTACCCTCTCCACTATTGTTTAGGGTCTTAGCGGGAGTCATCCTGTGTATTTCTGGGAATTTATCCAGTGCCAGGTTTCTTGATAGTTCCATATGGCTCCCTCAATCAAGATATCTATTTCCTTGCTCTCCATCTCTGTGCTACTATCCAGTTCCCTCAAGTTCTTCTCCCTCCTTCCTTTCAAGGTTCAGGAAATTTCCAGGACTTCCAGAACCTGTATATTGGTAAGGTCCAGTGCTCCATAGGACTACAGAGCTTGGATAATCAAAAATATGGGTTTCCTGTGGTGCTAGGATGGTGGAATCCAGGGTGCAAGAGTGAGAGACAGACAGACAGACAGACAGACGGGAATTTTTAATATACTAGATTCTATAAAAATTGTAGAAAACTCTGTCAAAACCCATCCTTCCCATTCCTCTACAAAGTATTAAATTAGATGGTTCAAAATTGACTTCTTCCCATCTTCAAACAAGTATTTTGTTTTAGGGATATAGCTCAATGGTTCAGCACTTGCCTTGCATGCAAGAGGGCCCAAGTTTCAATCCCTAGCACTGGGAAAATAATAATCCTATTATTAAAATGTATACAGACCATAGAAAACTAAATAGCATGTCATTTATAAAACCTGGAGAGTTTGGATGTGCTGTATTTAATTACAGTCTTGCTAACAATATTGCAGTAAGGTTCTCAAGTGAATTATGAAGAAATAGATGTTATAAGGAGGTCTAAGATTCTAGGCTTTTCCAGGTCACATTAATAGCTCTCCACATGATGAGTACCACTACTGATTCTGGAGCAGAGCAAAGGGCTTGAGTAGGGTAAAAGATTTGGACCTGGACAAAGTCTTTAATAAGTGAGGAAAAGAAAATGGTTCTTCATTACCACTCTCAGAACAGTGGTACTAATGGTACCAACTAATACTGATATCAATGCTTTGCCATGACGATGGCCAATAAATGATTTGGAAATGAGATGAGGAGCCAAGAGAATGCCAACACTGGGTACTAGTGCCTGTAGAGTATGGAAAGGAGTGGTGTCTCCTCAACAGAGCTTTGAAGACAGTGTGCTTCGCTCAGATACCCAGATTTAATTAGTTTGAGAGGCAGAGAATAGTTGGTGTGAAAAAGAAAAGATTCCAGAATAAATTAAAGAATTTTTGGATGATCCAAGGAAAGAAGAAAATGTCTAAAGAGAAAAAGCCAGGGGCAGCCCTGGACAGAAGGTCAGTGAGGGGAATTTGTGAGAACCAGAGGTTGAGACCTGAGCATAAAGAATGTCAGAGCCTGTGGGGACTACAGATCTCAAGCTTAGCTCAACAATGGATCACAATCTGCCAAAGGTTCTCTCTGTCCAACCATTTCACATTCTATTTTCCCGAACACCCCCACTTAAGTGTTAGAGTGTGTGCTTCTTCATGTTAGAACTTCTTGGCTTTCTCATGTAACGATAAATAAGACTCAGTTTGCAGTCTGCCAAGTTCTCTTCTTCAACTGCATGATGATCCATGTGCTGGCTAGATTTTTGTTTGTTTGTTTGGTTGGTTGGTTGGTTGGTTGGTTGGTTGGTTGGTTGGTTTGGGTTTGTGTTTTGTTTAGTCAAGTTGACACAAGCTAGAGTCATCTGAGAGGAGGAACTCTCAACTGAGAAAATGCTTCCCTACAATCATTCTGTAGGAAGTCTGTGAAGGCATTCTCTTGATTTAGGAGAGAAGTGGGAAAATACAGCTCACTGTAGGTGGTGCTAGGTTTGGGCAGGTAGTTTTGGATGACAGAAGAAAAATGGCTGAGCAAGCCATGAGGAGCAAGACAGTAAGCAAAGCTCCTCCACAGCTTGTGCTTCAGTTCCTGTCCTGACTTCCTCCCTTTGCTGACTGTGACCTGAGAGTTCTGAGCTGAAATAGACCATTTCCTTCCCAAGCTGCTCTCAATTATGATGTTCCATCAAAGCAATGGAAACCCTAAGACAATCCATCTCTCAAGGACCTAATAGAGCTATGAAGAACACAAGTCCATGGTGGCATTCTGACTTTTCATTTCTGTAAAAAGACTCCTACTAAAATGGAAAGTTCAGAGTTGTGCAATTAAAAATATCATTGACACTGAAACAGAACTATTTTCCATTTTAAAAAAACTATTTTGTTAGTTCTTTGATAATGTCCTTTTTTCCTTTTATTGGAAATGGATTCTTTTTCTCACAGACTATATCCTAATTACAGTTTCCCTTCCCTCTACTCCCCCAAGACCTCCTTTCAGCTGTAGAACCCCATCTGGGGCTGACCCATGTAGGCCCTGTGCATGAAGCCTTAGTCTCTGTGAATTTATGAACATCCTTTCTGCTGATTTACAGGGACTTGCTTGCTTGGTATCCTCCATCCTTTATGGCGCTTACATTCTTTGCTCCTCCCCTTCTTCAGTGTTGCCCGAGCCCTAAGGTGAGGAATTTGATAGAGATAACTTGTTTAGGACTGAGTGTTCCAAAGCCTCTCCCTCTCTGCATATTGTCTGGCTGTGTATCTGTTTCCACCTGCTGCAGGAGGAAGCTTTTCTGATGATGGCTGAGCAAGGCATTGACCTGAGTATAGAAGACTGTCATTAGGAGTCATTTTATTGCTACATATTTTTTGTTTGTTTGTTGAGGTTTTGTTGTTGTTTTGGTTTTTGTTGTTGCTCTTGTTGTTTTATAGATCAGCAGTATTTGGTTTTACCCTAGGTCCCTGGGCTACCTAGTCTCAGATTCTTGGTCACCCCAACAGCATCGGGGGTTCCAACTTGTAGAGTGAGCTTTATTCAAATCAGGTATTGGTTGGTTACTCCCACAAGCTTTGTGTCTCCATTGCACTGGAACATTTTGTCAGGAGTACACCATTGTAAATCAAAGAGTTTGTGACTGGGTTTGTGCTTACATTTCTCTTTTGGTAGCATGTAAGTACCTTCCCATACCAATGTCCCTAGCATATAGGGGAGAAGATTCTATGCAATCACCAGCATTACTTCTTCATCTTCAATGAGTTGTGTAGGTCTTATCTTCAGCAATTGTGCCTTTCCTCAGTTTGTGAAGAGTCTTTGTAACAGCCTGAGTTGTTCGGGGGTTTCCATGGGACCCCTATGGACAAAAACTCAATTAGAGGTAAACTAATACTAGAAGATCATTTGGTGACAAAAGATGGCCAGCTGGGGCTCTGTATCCCCCATTAATTGGTGATTTCATTTAGATTACTGTATTCAGTTTACATACTACTCCTCAAATGGCCCTTAATTTTAGCTGTCTTTCCTTGTATTTCCTTCCTTGTCCCCCTCTTCCTTTCCTCTCCTGACTTGATCCTCACATCTCAGGTCCCCCAATCCACATTTATTCTATTTCCCCCTCCTCCTAGAGAGATATATCTTTCCCGGTGCCCCAGTTAGTCCCCTAAACTACACCTAACCACAGATTGCAACTTGGTTATCATCAATTGCTAACTCAATAGCTAACATCCACATGTAAGTGAGTACATCCTGCAGTGGTCTTTCTAAGTCTGAGTTACCTCACTCAGGATAATTTTTTCTAGCTCCATCCATTTACCTGCAAATTTCACAATTTCCCTTTTTAATGGATGAGTAATACTCAAGTGCATAAATGTACATTGCCTTTAACCATTAATCTGTCGAGGGATATCTGGATTGTTTTCAGGTTTTGACTATTATTAGCAGAGCAGCAATAAGCATGGTTGAGCAAGTGTCTCTATGGTAGAATGAAGTGTTCTTTGCATATAAGCCCAATATAATGTATCTTGATCATATTCATCTCTCCACTCCTTCCCCAACTTCTCCCAGATCCACCCTCTTTAGCACTATACTCTCTTTTTTTGCCATGATCTCTTTTTAACACTTTTATTCACTATAGCACTACATACAAAAACTTCAGTAAGACATTGAAGTGAGTTGTATATAGGTACATTAAGTGAAAACTCAAATACTGAAATAACCATTCTCTGAAAGATGTAACATTGTCATTTCAGAGTAACAGAAATATCATTTTCTCTACATCTTCAAAAAGCTAAGTATAAAGCTCATCTTGGAAAATAACTATGAATTTTACTTCTATCCATTTCAAGAGAGCCTATAACCCCTAATGAGTGAAAGAGTCACTAGGTAGATCTAGAAATGAGCTGGCTTTGGAGGTGAGAAACTTCCACAGAGATGCACACAAACACGTACTAAAATTGAATAATGCTCCTTGGTGACCTTGGTGGATAATAAATCATAAAGTGTGCAAGTCAGTCAGTAGTTGTTTTATGCATTTTGATGCCCCAGAGCAGATGATATATATTTTCATGAATGAGTTAAAAGCCACCATTAAGATCTTCACTGACACTGATGTTGTTATTCTCTTGCTGTTTCCTAACTCTGTTTGTTTCCTGCATCAGGGACTTCTTTTCATGTTTATGTCCTCACTAGACTGATGACTCCAAATAGTGAAGTAGGACCAGACTAGTGAGTCCCACCTTCACTGTCACCAATCTCCAGATTTGGCCCAGTTACATATCATGTGTACCAACCCAGTATTGTGAGTTCCCTAAACCCTACACATACACACACACACACACACACACACACACACACACACACACACACTATTCCCAGACATAGTTGGATATATGGATATACTTGGGCTGATATGCTGATTGCAAGCTGTGCTAACTGAGTGATATCTGGGAGTGTGAGGATGGCATGTGTGGTTAGAGTCTTAGGCATTCAATAAGCTAGGCCAGCATACAGGTTGTCCAACCTAGGCTACCCCTAAGTGTTAGGGATAGACTGGGCATTGAGGTACTAAGAACTCACAAGGCTGAGCCAACTATGTCTGGATACTGAGAAGGCATTGGCCAGCTAGCAGCCCAAGGATTGTCATCACTCACAATGGGCTGGGTCCTCCACCATCAGTAACTAACTAGGAAAATGCCTTACAGCTGGACCTTACAGAAGCATTTTTCTCTGTTGATGTTCTCACATTTCAGATAACTCTAACTTGTATCATGTTGACAAAAAAACTAACCAGGACATTGGGGAATGCAGCAGGCTCAAGCAGATTCATCAGACTGGGCCTGAGCATAGGATGTGGAATCCAGGCTAGGTCTGCGGAGAGGAGTTGGTTCAGGTGGTTGAGTTTAGATAACATGCTAGACTGGAGTAGAACACAAGATATGTAACTCAGACTAGGCCTGGAAATTGGAAGCCAATATAAGTGCACAATAATTTTCCAGAGTTGATCCGAAAGAAATGAACATCTAAGAATTCTTATAGCTCAACAAGCTACACAGGAACACAGAATCATGTCAAGTAAGCAGTATAAAACAAACAAAAAATTAATTTAAAAAAATAGAAAAAACAAATGATCAATACAACTAAAGGTTAGCATTTTTGGTTAGCATTTTTTGAAAGAAAATCTACAAATCTTTCTAGGTTTATCATTCACATCCCATGTATATGTCCAAGTATACATTCTGAAGAGGACTCAGGGGTATCTTCTACTCCATAGTATTGAGAGATTAATTAGTGAAGGAACATAACTATTTTAAGAAATACTAAAGTAGCTATAGTATATAGCCTAGGGATAGGAACAAGATATACCACATCTAAAACTGGATCTAATTTGAATGAGACTACAACCCTAATGTGGATCAAAGATTGTATGTATGCTTAAACATTGAGATTGACACGGCTATCATAACATAGAATATGTATTGACTACTTTTCTCATTTCTGTGAGAAAATACTCAACAAAATTTACGTAAGATGCAAGGGTTTACATTACATAATGATTTAAGAAGAGATAGTCTATCATGGTGGCAGGACTGAGGTGGCTTCAGTCAGTAAGCAGAGGAAGATAAACACAGGTACTCAGCTTACTGGCTCCTCTTTATGTTTTTTATTAAGTTTAGGACCTCATTCCGTACTCAGGGTGGATCTTCCTTCCTCATTTAAATCTCTCTGGAAAAGTCTTCACAGACGTGTTCAAAGTGTATCTCCGAGCAGTTCCAAATTCAATCCAGTTGACATTGGCTAATCAACACAGTATTTTAAAATGTGTGACCCAAAGGAATCTTTAGAGGTTCCTTAGAAACACAGACGGGCAACCTATGTGGCTGTGCTTCCAAGCTATGATATCTGTGAACTCTAAGGTCAGAGTTCACAGGCCTGATCTGAAACGTGTAATGTACTGATAACTTCTCATCCCATTCCCGTACCTGAGTCAGTTTTGGACACTCAGAGTTCTTTAGATTAAGGCAAGATTGTAAAATTGAGGAAAAGCTTTATAATCATTTCAGAGATATATTCTCTGATTCTCAATACTCATATTTTCCAAATGAATAGAAGGCCATTTTTAAGCAATTATTGATTGAAAACAGCTCAGAGCATTTAGGGATTATTATACACTTGTTCTGGGCTACCCTAACCTTTGAGAAAATATTCTACTGCCACACACCAAAAAGAGACAGAGGTTATAGAATTGGGTTGTAAGCGGAATTTTTACCTTTCAATGGGTCCAATAGCACTCAGGTAGGCAATTGGAATAAAACTGGCCAACAACCACCTGAATTACCCTCTCTTGGGTCTCTGATCCTTGAAATAGAACAATTACATGTATTCCTAGCCAATATGTATAAATCAAAGGAATAATTGTTTTCTTTGGGGAAATAAAAATTAAATATATCCATCAGATGACCCCACACCCACGCACATATGGTCAGCACTATTAGACTCGGTATGTTATATTTTAAAAAAAAAGAAATAAAACTGGAAGGGAATTTGAGGGGAATCTGGGAAGAGCTAGAGAAGAGAGGAGGTGAATAAGATCAAATTTCGTTGCATGGATGTATGAGATTCTCAAAGAAATAAAAACCTCATATATGTGCATATTTCTCTCAACTCATCAAAGCCACAATTTAAGACTCTAGCAGCACTTTTATAGAAGGAACATTAGGGCTGATCTGAGTGTCCTCAGTGTCTATCAGATAGTGGCAACAGCCCTTGAGGTAATGGTCTATGGCCACTGATCCTCAGTATCAGCTTCAATGGAATTCTCACCTAACCAGTTCTGTTAAGTGAGAAAGAGCCTTAAGCATGCTTTTACAGACCTCATGTTGACTCTTGATTCTCAGAAAATATCCCAAAATCTGTCCTGTTGCTTACAACTGAAGACCCTCACTCACTGAAATGCACACATTCTTATTAAACATCAACAAAGCACATAGAATAGCAAACTGATCAGTGGAGGGAGAAAAACCATGTAGATGAGAGATTTTCAGGCTTAATTACTTTCCTTTGATTGTTTTTCTGAATGTTTTTCTCTGAAACGAGACTTTGGGCTTGCACTATTCAGCTCAGAGTAGATGCCTTAGTGACTCCTCAGGGAACAGCAGCATTTTCTCATGGTCAGTCTTGGAGAGGATACTGAATTTAAGAATTAGGCCTTGCAATTATAGCAAATATATTTTAGGTATAATCAGTAAGAACCCTCAAGCCAGGTTCTTCTGTGCCTTTGACAATCCTGGATCCCATTCTGTCACCAAGGATTCGGGGACTCACCCCAAGGACCTATTGTCAATCAACCCTGTCTGAGTGAATCATGGAATGCCTATGCAAAACCTAATTAATCCTTTATTTGTGAATGGGGACATAGTTTCCTAGGTTACTTCCTGCTGCTTGGGGGTGCTGGTAATCTTATGAGGACCCAAAGAAAATTTAGGATTATGGTCAAGTCCTGACTGGAGTATTCTGTGAGACTTGATCGTCTCAGCCAGCAGCCTTGAGGCTGTTCTGCATGGAGAACTCAGAAGAAACTGCAGCAGAGGTGTTCTGAAACGTTGGATCATCTGGGCCATCCATTTCCATTGGAGATTTTTCAACGGTCTTTCTCAATCAAACCTTATTTTTCTTAACCCAGAATGAATCCACAGCCTCTCATTTCCTGTGAAAATAAAAGAAAAACCTCTTCTTCAAAGTAACATATCTTTTGACTAAAATTTTGAAGTTAAGGCATTTTCAAATATATTAAATTGGATTAATCCAGCAGCATTTACAATCAAATGTCTTTTAGCAGCTGTTGCTCCTCCCTCAGCAGTCAAACAATTCAAAGACAACACAATAACCTATAGTATCCAGATTCTCTGTGTATTTCCCATCTTTATGTGGCTTTTATTTTTTAGCTATATTTCTTTTATTTTTAATTTTTGGTGTTTTGAAACAGGGTTTCTCTGTATCTTTGGCTGTCCTGGAACTCATTCTGCAGACCAGGCTGGCCTTGATCTCATAGAGATCTGCCTGCTCTGCCTCCCAAGTGCTGGGATTAAAGGCATGCACAATCACACCTAACTACTCTATTTCTTTTTTTTTTTTTTTCCATACATTGTTTTGTTTTATTTTTTCCATTCAAGAACATAATTAAAGATAAAAAAAAAAATTTTTTTTCCTTT